>JBAGKK010002921.1:0-12547 GCA_037177015.1 Euceroptres primus | reverse complement strand
AATAGTCAGACTCGTCAGGAATGGTCAGGATGTTCAGAAATCGTCAGAACTTCTGACCATTTGTGACGATTCCTGACGTTTTTTTTAGTAGGGTAGAACGAGAAGTTAACCACTAACAATTTTGACGTGCACATGAATTCAAGAATTCAAAGAATTCGAAAAATTTAAAAGAATTCAGAGAATTGAAGTAAATTTAAAGAATTCAAAATATTTCAAAGAATTTGGAATAATTCAAGGTGAATTCAAAAGAATAATTATTCAAGCATACAAAATGACTTCAAAAGAATTCAAAGTAAAATGAAAGAATACAAAAAAATTCAAGACGAATTAAAAACAATAATTCAAAGAATCCAAGGTGAATTGAAAAGAATAATTCAAAATAAAAAAGAATTCGAAGAATTTAAAATAAGAATACGAAGTGAATTTGCAAGAAAAGAATGATTAAAAAACAAAATAAATTCAAAATAATAATTTAAAGAGTACAAGATGAATTCAAACGAATTCAAAGAATACAAAAGAATTGTAGGTGAATTAAAAAGAATAATTCGAATAATACAAAATAAATTGAAAAGAATAACTCAAAGCATACAAGATGAATTCAAAAGATTTCAAAGTGAATTGAAAAGAATAATTCAAAGAAGACAGGATGAATTGACAAGAATAAATCAGAAAGTACAAAATGAATTCAAAGGAATTCGATGAATTCAAAATAAGAATACAAAGTGAATTCAAAAGCATAATTCCAAGAATACAAAAGAATTCAAAGAATTTAAAATAAGAATACAAAGTGAATGGAAAATAATAATTTAAAAAAAAAGACAAAAGAATTCAAGGTGAATTCAAAATAATAATTCAGATAATACAAGATGAATTCAAAAGAATAATTCAAAGCATACAAGGTAAATTCAAAAGAATAATTCAAAGAATACAAAATGAATTCAAAAGAATAATTCAAAGCATACAAGATGAATTCAAAAGAATTCAAAGAATACAAAAGAATTTAAGGTGAATTCAAAGAAAAAAATACAAGATGAATTCAAAAAAGAATAACTCAAGGCATATACAAGATACATAATACAAAAGAATTCAAAGTGAACTCAAAATAATAATTTAATCAAAAGAATTCGAAGAATTTAAAATAAGAGTATACAAAGTGAATTCAAAAGAATAATTCAAAGAATTTAAAATAAGAATACAAAGTGAATTCAAAAGAATATTCAAAGAATTTAAAATAAGAGTACAATGTAAATTCAAAAGAATAATTCAAAGAATACAAGATGAATTCAAGGAGAATTAAAAAAAGTAATTCAACGTATACAAAATGAATTCAAAAGAATTCAAAGAATACAAGATGAATTGACAAGAATAAATCAAAGAGAAGAAGATAAATTTACAAGAATTCGAAGAATTAATAATAGGAATACAAAGTGAATTCAAAAGCATAAGTCCAAGAAAATGAAAGAATTCAAAGAATTTAAAATAAGTATACAAGGTGAATTGAAAAGAATAATTCAAAAAATACAAAAGAATTCAAGGTGAATTCAAAAGAATAATTCAAAGCATACAAGCTGAATACAAAAGTATTCAAAGAACTCAAAAGAATTCAAGGTTCAAGAATAAAAGATGAATTCAGAGAATACAAAAGAATTCAAAGTGAATTCAAAAGAATAATTCAATCAAAAGAATTCGAAAAATACAAGATAAGAATACAAAGTGAATTCAAAAGAATAAATCAATGAATTCAAATTTAAATACAACGAGAATTTAAAAGAATTTGTATAATTCAAAATAAGAATACAAAGTAAATTCAAAAGAATAATTCAAAGAATTTAAAATAAGAATACAAGGTGAAAGAATAAGAATATAGAGTAAGAATAGTAATAAGAATACAAAAGAATAATTCAAAGAACACAAGATGAATTCAAAAGAATAATTCAAAGCATACAAGATGAATTCAAAGAATACAAAAGAATTTAAGGTGAATTCAAAGAAAAAAATACAAGATGAATTAAAAAAGAATAATTCAAGGCATATACAAGATGAATTCACAGAATACAAAAGAATTCAAAGTGAACTCAAAAGAATAATTCAATCAAAAGAATTCGAAGAATTCAAAATAAGAGTATACAAAGTTAATTCAAAAGAATAATTCAAAGAATTCAAAATAAGAATATAAAGAGAATTCAAAAGAATTCGAAGAATCCAAATTACGAATACAAAGTGAATTCAAAAGAATATTCAAAGAATTCAAAGTAAATTTAAAGAATACACGATGAATTGACCAAAATAAATCAAAGAGAACAAGATAAATTCACAAGAATTCGAAGAATTTAAAATAGGAATACAAAGTAAATTCAAAAGCATAAGTCCAAGAAAACAAAAGAATTCAAAGAATTTAAAATAAGTATACAAGGTGAATTAAAAAGAATAATTCAAAAAATACAAAAGAATTCAAGGTGAATTCAAAAGATTAATTCAAGGCAAGATGTAAAACTCTTGAAAAAACCCAAGCCACCGAAAAAATTTGGACAAATACCAAATACCATTTTAAATTTGATTTTAATCTAATTTAAATTTCTTAAATTTTAATTCAAAGCAGACAAGATGAATACAAGAGAATTCAAAGAATACAAAAGAATAATTCAATTAAAAGAATTCGAAGAATACAAAATAAGAAAACAAAGTGAATTCAAAAAAATAAATCAATGAATTCAAATTAAGAATATAAGGAGAATTTAAAAGAATTCGAATAATTCAAGGAATTTAAAATAAAAATACAAGGTGAAAGAATAAAAATAGCAGTAAGATTATTAATAAGAATACAAAAGAATAATTCGAAGAACACAAGATGAATTCAAAAGAATAATTCAAAGCATACAAGGTGAATTCAAGAAAATTAAAAGAATACAAAAGAATTCAAAGAAAAAAGAATACAAGATAAATTTAAAAAAGAATAATTCCAACCATACAAGATGACTTCAAAAAAGAACAATTCGACGCATACAAGATGAATTCAAAGAATACAAAAAATTGAAAGTGAATTCAAAAGAATAATTCAAAGTGTAGAAGATGAATTTAAAAGAATACTTCAGAGTTCAAGATGAATTCAAAAGAATTTGAAGACTGCAAAATAAGAATATAAAGAGTATTCAAAAGAATAGTTCAAAGAATTTAAATAAGAATATAAGGTGAATTCAAAAGAATAATTCAAAGAATTTAAAGTGAATTCAAAAGAATAATTCAAAGAATTTAAAGTGAATTCAAAGTATGAATGCAAGATAAATTCAAAATAACTCAAAGGATACAAGGTGTATTTAAAGTGAATTTAAAGAATTCAAGGAATACAAGATGAATTCAAAAAAATTCAAGAACAAGTGTATACCTGAATTCAGTATAGTGGTTTTAACTCTTCGATTTAGAAATTAATATTCCTATATGTAGGAATATTGGAATTGATTAATATAATAAAATTTATTAAAATGTTATACTAAATTTTAATTTTCTTATAAAAATAATTGCACATTTTTGAAATTTTGAGGAAAAAATTTCATCTTATAGATTATTGAAATTAGGTATACTTATGCACCTCACGAAAAACAGGTGGATTATTTTCTTTTCATAATAATTTATATGCTCTCTAAATTTGAATTAGTTACAATTTTTACACTATATTTAAATAGCGACTGAATTCTAGCTATGAATTAGTCATTTTCTACTGATTCATCAATTCTAACATATTTTTTACTGATTCAATCAGCATAAAATCACTAATTCATAACTAAAATTCAGTTAATAATTCAAATTAGTGAAAATTTTAACTGATTCAAATTTAGCGAGTGTAGAAACTCAAATAAATCAATTAAAATACTCAGAGGTCGCATAACAAAAGTAAATTTTTATAAGATATATGTATTAGATGAAGCTGTTGAAACTGGTTCAATTCGCCTTTCTTTTAATATTATTTATAACCTACTTGCTACTTGCTCGTAATTTGAAAAAATAAATAAATAACCAGAAACGTTTAAAATCTAATTACACTCATCGCTCGTACACTGGCTGGCCTTGGGCGTAGACGGCGAGTTAGCGCGCGCTATAAATCACCGGATTTAAAGCGTCGAGCGAGCACTCTTATGTCAACACTCAGGGCCGCATATATAGTCTCTGAACGTACAAAAGTAAATGCGCAGAGAGTCGCGATGTAAACAACTGTTGGTGGCCCTGACTGTTCGGGCGACAAGGGACGCTCAGGGGGGGGGGAGACAGAACCAGTCAAGCATGAATAACCGTGATGCCGGCGAGTTGATGGTCGGAATATAAACGGGCGACGAGTGTAAATGATTAGAAAATTCGTATGTATAGTGAAATGAGCTTATATCCAAGAAATTAGAAATATTATGCTCTAGCAGATTTTAATTCTTTATCTCTTCTTTCAGTGATATATATATATATATATATATATATATATATAAAAATATAAATCAGAGATGAGTATACAATATATTATATATAATATAATTATTATTATATAACGCGAAGACACAAGACACGAATGCAATAATAAGTTTTAATAACATTTTTTCCTGATACAATTAAAAAAATAATTTTACCTTCTAATGTCACAAATCATTAATCCCCTTAAATTCTCTTGCAATTCACTTTTCGTACAGATATATAAAAAAGCAATGCCTCCAGACTGCGATATTCATTTTTTGGTCCTCCTCTGCTCCATTATTTTTAGGTCCCTCACTTTGGAATTCCATTCTTGATCTGTTAATCATTCCATATAAATATCTTATTCGCCTATGATATACAAAATTTTCACTGTAAAAAGAACAATATTCTGCTATCCAATTAATTTCAGATACTAATTAATTCTGCAACTTACATGCTGAAAACGATATCGGAAAGTTTTCTTTTTTTTTAAATAGGGAAATCAACAAACTTTTTTGAAAATGTGTAAAATAAAGGGTTAAGAATATTTAGTTCTCAAAAGAGAATCACTCTTTGTTAGGAAAATAAAGGGCAAAAAAGAATAAATTATATAGTTATATGACTTTTAAAAACTTACATAACTATTATATAGCTATATGACTTTTAAAAACTTATATAACTATATATAGTTATATGACTTTTAAAAACTTATGTAACTATTATATAGTTACATGACTTTTAAAAACTTATATAACTATTATATAGTTATATGACTTTTAAAAACTTATATAACTATTATATAGTTACATGACTTTTAAAAACTTATATAACTATTATATAGTTATATAACTTTTAAAAATTTTTAATCAGAGGCTGGAGCAATAAGCACAGTTTCTGAAATAATTTTAAGCCTGATTAAAAAACTGATTTAATAATATATGACTATTTTTTTTCAAAAAACTGATTTTGAATTATTTACTTGAAATAATATAATATAAACTCCAAAAGTAAGCATTTCAATGGTACTTATAACTAAGCTTATTGCTTATTACCAAGTTTTAATTTCAAATTTAGTACTTTGATTTTCGATACAATGGAACCTGGTTCATATTTTAACTTTTGTGATACTGTCTTGAAATTGAGTGAAAATTACTCAGGCAACAAAAATGATTTCAGCCTTTGTTGCTCTACGCGTGGTACCTATTAAGAATATAAGAATATTAAAATAGGATCGCTCAGGATAAATTTAAATGAACCAGGTTCGTCTTTGTAACCATCTTTTAATATTATAAATAACATCTACATGAAAAAAATATAATGCTGCAGTACACCAATTAAAATTAAATATATAAACTGCGGTTGTACCGTTTACATACACATGGGTACTACACATATTCTACCAAAGTATAAAAAGAAATCAAAAAGTGTTTACGAGTTTTCCAAACGAAGAGTGCAATAGCACGGACCTTTGGTTTAAATTTAATCAAAATTTTACTACTTATTCGTCTGTTGATCTTAGATCCTTTGTATCGTAAATCTATACATAGTTAGGTTCTATATTAACTGTTGTTTTCTTTTTGGCATGGTAACTACGCAAAGGTTAAAATTAAATAGTTTCTGCGAGAGAGAAAGTGTGTTAGTGAGCCTAAACTACCAATCAGAATTGTACGTCCAAGTTGGAAGTAATTTTGTCAATTCTTTAAGAAAATATTGCAATCTTCGATTTTTTACAAAATTTGTAATAACTTAAGAAATAATTCATATTTTTTCAAGTTTTCTTGGGCTCACAACGAAAGCGGTTACTTGTCAGTTTAAAGATGAATTTCCAGTTTTATGAATCTATGAGAACTCTCCAATTTTTTTCCTCAATTGTGCCATATTCGGAACTTGGCTTAAAAAAAGTTATACAATTTCAATGAAAGTTCAAAAAAAGTTGTAAAATTTCAAGTAAAGTTCAAAAAAAGTTGTAAAATTTCAAGTAAAGCTCAAAAAAAGTTGTAAAATTTCAAAATTCAAAAAAATTAATTTTACAAAATATAGAAATTAATATTAAAACTTATTAAAATGCGAGAGGTTGACCAGTCGATTTTTTTTAGAGTACACCAGATTTGAAGCTTTCAAAAAAAGATTTTATTGATTTCAAAAGATTTCATGAAATTTCAAACGACTTCATGAAGGCATGTACACCAGATTTCAAGTGTGGTTTAGTCCCTCAAGTAAAAAAAAAATGTTAAAAGATTTCACAAAGATTTCAAGATTTTAAAAGATTTCATGAAGACATTTACACCAGAGTTCAAGAGTTAAAATACTGATTTATACGTTAAAATTATTTAAATTGATTTCAATTTTGTGTGACCCTGAAGCCAATTTCACCATCAACATCCAAATATTATTTATATTATTTAAATTATTATTATACAGGGTGTCCAGTGATTCTTAGAAACAAAATTCAAGGTCTTTTCCAAGTTTTCCAGGTCAAGAAATCGAGTTTTTCCCGTTCTCATTTTTTCACATCGAATAATCAAATAACCGTTTGTTATGTATGTAAAAGATGAGAAATTTCATTTTTTATTGGCCAACAATTTCCAAAGAAAGCAGAACCATAAATAAACTAATTTTTAATTTTTTGCGAACATATGTCGTCTTTGTGAAATCTTTGGGAATATTTGTAAAGTCTTTGAAATCCTTGAAATTTTTGAAATCCTTGCGAAATCTTTGAAATATTTTGAAATCTTTGTGGATTTGTTGAAATCTTTGTGGACTTGTTGAAATCTTTTGAAGTATTTAACATCTTTGTGAAATCTTGAAATTTTCGTGAAATCTTTTAAAATTTTTGTAAAATCCTCGGAATCCTTGAAATCTTCGAAATCCTTGAATTCTTTGAAATCTTTGTAAATTTTTTTCGAGATCTTTATGAAATCTTTGAAATATTTTGTGAAATCTTTTGTTTTCGTTTGGAATCATTGAAATATTTTGAAATCTTCTCAAATTTATTGAAACCTTTTGAAATTATTTAAAACCTCTGAAATGTTTTGAAATCTTTGATATTTTTTAAATTCTTGAAATCTTTTGAAATCCTTATGAATTCTTTGAAATACTTGTGAAACCTTTCCTACATATTTTGTCTTTACTTGAAATCACTGCAATATTTTAAATCTTTGTGAAATGTTTTGAGATTTTCTAGAAAAATATGAACTCGTTTGAGATCTTTGAAATGTTTCGAAATCTTCGAAATCTGGTGTACTGCTGCACCATTTTGAAATTCTTGTATTCTTTTGTCATCTTTATGAAATTCTTATGAAATCTTTTAAATATTTATGAAATCTTTTAAATATTTGTGAAATCTTTTGTGTTCATTTGAAATCATAAAATTATTTGAAATCTTTGTGAAATCTTCTAAAAGATTTTGAAATCGTTTCAAATCTTTGAAATGTAATTTTAGTAAAATCTTTGAAATCCCTGAAATCTTCATGAAATGTTTTGCAATATTTTGAAATCTTTGAAATATTTATGAAATCTTTCTTTAATCTTTGTTCGTGAAAACTTTTGAAATATTCTGAAGTCCCTTTGAATTCCTTAAACTATTTGTGAAATCTTTTGTATTTATTTAGAATCATTGAAATATTTATAATCTTTTGAAATATTCTAAAAAATTTTGAAACCGTTTAAAATCTTGGAAATGTTTTGAAATCTTTGACATCTAGTGTATTGTTTTAAAATCTTTACTCTTTGGAAATTTTTAAAATCTTTGTGGAATATTCGGAATTTTTTTGAAACCTTTGAAATCTTGTCTACACGCCTTTTTCAAATCCTTGAAATTTTTTATTGAATGTTCGAAATTTTGGTGCAATTTCTTAAATCTAGTGTACACGCCTTAATTGAATCTTTGAAATCTTTTGAAATCTTCTAAAATATTTTGAAACCTTTTAGAATCGTTTCAAATCTTTGAAATGCTTTGAACTCTTTGAAATCTGGTGTACTGCACTCTTTTTCAAATCTTTAAAATCCTTCCAATATTTTGTGTTTTGAAATCTTTGTGAAATTGTTGTGAAATCTTTGTTATCTAGTGTACACACACTTTTCAAGTCTTTGAAATCCGTGAAATCTTTTTGAAATGTTCAAAATCCTTTTAAATATTATAAAAGCTTCGAAACATTTTAAAATATTTTAAACTATTTAGAATTATTTTGTAACCTTTTGAAATCTGGTGTATACTCAAAAACCGAATGATCAAAAACTTATAGAATTATTCACAATATTAGTCTGTTTATTGCAATCTATAAAATAATTAGTATAGTGTACAAAAAGTGCATGAAAATCTCCTTATTTATTCTGTAATAAACAAAAGATAAATTATATCTTGATAAATAAAAAATTTTCCAGTAGCAAGATTTCTTATAAACGAGATGTTTCTTTCATAATAGACTAGAAGATTTAAATTACTCTTCACATTTAAAAAAAATAACTGTTTTGAAAGAAAAGATTCAAATTCAAGGTTCTCGTGAAAAATGTAAGGAGATTTGCAGGTTTTCAAGGTTGAAAAAAAATCCAAGGATTATTCAAGGTTTTCAAGGTCGCTCGACATCCTGTTATACGTTAAAATTATTATTAATACGTTAAAATACTGATTTTTAATATTTTTTATAAACAATTATACATTTTTCAATTTTACAACTTTTTTTACCAAGTTCAATCTGGCAGAATCAAGAGAAAAAAATTAGGAGAGTTCTCATATTCATAAAATTCTATGAAGATTTATCTTTAAAATAAACCCAAGAAAATTCAAAAATAATCATTATTTCGAGTTATTTTGAAACTTATATAAAAAATCGAAAAATACAACTATTTTTACAATAGCATCTCACAAAATTGACAAAATCACTTCAACTTGAACTTACTTAAAGCAGAATTTTCCCAGCTTTCGTGCTGTTTTGGGGAAACAATTTCATCTTGTAGATTATCAAAATACGTACAATTCTAACCGGTAGTGTAAATGTGTGTTTGCATCACGATTAAAGCTCCGAATTTCTCTAATTTGGACTCGGCAATATTGTATGATATTTAAATAATACAAAAACGTTAAAAACTTAAAAATAAAAGTTGATTGCTCGATAAAAGTACCCGACACACATTGAAATGATGACAACGACGCTTAGCAGTAAAAAAGCAGTTTGTGCGTAAAATCAGTCGAAACCACATTCTCTACCGTTAAACGTTTAGTTAATGTGTTCATTGTAAATAGACATAAAAGTATTCAACGCATAAAAACATAAATGCGACGCTTTGCTTGATGTGGCAGTATTTTCGGTGCATCAATTTCATTTCTTTGAGTGTCGATAAATTGTCAATGTTGTATGTATGTATAGTATAGTATACATATGTTATATGTATAGTCTAACAATTATCGAACAATGAATTATAATAAATGTACAGGCGTTTGATTCTGTACTGTGAACGGTACTGCATTAAGCCTACAATTATTTAATCATTGGAAGCATTTCCGAATTACCAAAATCATGCGATAAAGGATCCTAACTTGTACAAAATAATTTGGGAAATTTGGAAAATAATTTAAACGATATCAGTCGTATCCGTTTTACATATGCATATACATATACAAAATCGCATATGATTTTCTTATTACAATAGGAAAACGCGTACTTGATTCTATTTTTCCTAAATAGTTCTACGTAAGTAAAATGATACAGGTTTCACAAACTTTTCTAATAACTTTCGAAGCATTGATTCTACACACGCAGTGTAAAAGTCGTCCTTGATAATCGGCACGTCTACTCGCACAATTTACATTTTTTTTTTGTTGGACAATCCGTATTTACTTTTATACGTACAATTATATTTGCGACTGTATTCAAAACCGATGCAATTTTGAATATAGCCATTATAGCCTTTAATTCCTCAGTTATTGGCAGTGATTTGTGTTATTCGTTTGACTTAAAAGTATTGTAAAAAAAGTGTAAATTGCTTTTGTTTTATTAAGAATAAACGAAAACCATTGCAAAGTTTCGCTGACTCGTAGAATGTTTTATTATGAAACAAAGTCTTATTTAATTAAAAAGCTCTAATTTGTAAAATTTGTATTTGCAGCAGCTTTCACATATTCTTAAGTGTTACCAGTATTAAGTATGTATGTATGTATGTATTCTTGAACAATTCTCGCGCGTCAATTCATGACTTGAAGAATACTCGAATTGGTATTCATAAGTACAATACTGCTTAATGTATTGTTTAATAAATGGCACTATGATTATTATTGGAACATCGCGCACAGTGTAATTTCGAAATACTAGTAAAAAAATATTTAAAAAATCGATAAGTCAGCAGGATAAAAGATTCGTCACTTTTATACCAGCAGAGAATAAAATACGAAAAAGAATTGCGCTCTTTATACGTGTAATAAGTCATAAAGTTCATTGCAAAAGGCAACGTGTGATTTCTGCTCCAAGTATGTTTCGCTGCTATGCAGAAACCATGCAACAAGGAAATTTTCGTTATTTTCGATAGTATATCTTTATCGATTGCTGCAACCATCATGAATATTGAATCCGCAATTCAACTGCCCCTTGAGGTTATTTGTAGAAATTTGAGTTTTTATGTGAGTTGGGGAATCTCCCAGCATGGCTAACATATACTTGCGCGTGGGTGAATGTACTGTGTTTCGTTAGGGGGGCACGTATGGGGGAGGTTTTCTGTATGTGGGAGTAGGCTTTGGCCGATTTTGACGATTATTGTCACGATTTGTAGCAAAAGGTGGTGGAGGTTGATATGGTTCTTCAGAATTTTCCTTTGGCAACATGGGCACATCTGCGCCGTCTTCCGTCTTCTGATATTCTGGAGGAGGAAGTGGAGGCTTTTCCTCCTTCAAAATGATGGGCGATTTATTACCTACGAAATTTAAGGATAATTTAGTAAATGCAGATCAATAATGTCGGTTTTCAGCAGGGATCTGAACGAAACTTTCATTCCATTTCGTTACAGGCAGTTAATCAAAATAATTTCGGTTCAATTATTAATGTAATATCAGATATTATCTGATTTTATCAAAATCTTGGGATAGCAAACCACAGTTCAGTAAAAAATAATTTTTTACTGAAGAAAAATTTTTCTATGAGAAACGAAATGGAACGAAAGTTTCGTTCGGATCCCTGGTTTTCAGGCAGAGTTGGGCATTATTTGATTGGGAAATTATTCGAATGACCTACGCATAAAAATTTTATCCTTAATTGTTTATTACGTTATTAGAAAATTTATACGCGTGCTGAAGCGCGCGTGATACGATGCATAATAATTTTCGTTAAATTTTGCATACAATTTGAGTATGAAATATATGGGACATTATTTCTCAATTGTGCCCACCCCAAAAAATGAATTTCTCCGATTGGGCTCAGATTTACAAAAAGTTTAGTCCTATTAGAAGCCACTTTAAAAAAAAAAGAAAAAGAGTGATCAGTTTGGTCAAAATTTTGTCGAGGTAGAGGGGGTGAAATTTTTGTACTTTGCGCTAAGAGCCTCTATTTCGGATATAAATATCTTTTTATGCATAGCATATAAAAAATTTTGACCCAATTTTTTTTGATAGATTATTTCCAATCTTCCGAATGAAATAAAAAAAATTTTGAAAAATTCAAAATTTAGCCACCATTTTTGAAAATCAAAAATATTTGATTTTTTTTAAGTTTGACCCTTTTTTTCTTTTTTTATTAACTAAAAATAAAGCTTGAGATGTTTATTATCAGATCCTTCAATAGCAAAATGTCGTTTTATGTTGTTTTTTAAAAATTGAATTTTAAGTAACCTGGTAAATTCAAAAAATTTTGTCTATGCGCGAAAAAAATCGGAAAATTTTTTGCATGTACAGTTTTTGATAAAAAATAATATTCTAAAAACTGAAATTCAAAAAAAAATTTTTGTTGATTTTAGAATTCTTTGAACATAAAAAAATGTTTATATCCGAAATAGAGGCTCTTTGCGCAAAGTACAAAAATTTCAATCCCTCTACCTCGGCGAATTTTTGACAAAATTGATCAATCTTTTTTTTTTTTGAAGTGCCATCTAATAGGACTAAACTTTTTGTAAATTTGAGCTCGATCGGAGAAAT
>JBAGKK010002910.1:0-12550 GCA_037177015.1 Euceroptres primus | reverse complement strand
TTCGTTTTCAGTGTTTTGGTTATGCGTTATATATAATAATTAATAAATAATAACTAAATAAAACTTAAAATTAAAGTCAACGTTAAATTAAACTTTTATTTAAAAAATATTTTTCACTCGTGGCAAAAATCAAACAGAAATAGTTCATACGGCCCTGACTTGTTTACGTTTAGAGACTACGCTTTGAGCATAATATAATTTGAATCTTCTAATTGATATTAGATGAACTGAAAGAAAGAAGATTTTATGTTTACTATTTCTAGGAGTGTACACAATTAAAAAGGTATAAATTATCAATAATATTTCATATATTATAGGTTTGGAATTTAACTTTGGATACTAATGGTGTAAAATTAAAATTATATTTTCTAAATAATGTTCCATTTAATTCACATCCTATTCTCTTATGCTTTTTCCTTTCAAGTTTTTTTTAAAACAATATTTGATTATACTTGCAAACTAAAATTTAATAGTTATTCTTTGGCTTTAGAAATTAAGAAATTTTTGGGTCCTATCACAATCCAATAACTTAGGAAATTTATCTCAAACCCAATATCAAATAAGTGCCGAGAAGTTTTTTCAATTGATTGGCTCGCCTGTGTCCGATGAATTCGCCATAATTATGTTTCGGACAATCTTCCGAATTTTAGTATTCAAGAAATTGAATAAATGTCGAATTTTCAACATGTAGACTGTATCTTATCCTCAATTTAAAAGAATATTGTAATACGATCATAATAAAAAAATGTCTTTGTATAATTCTCTGGGCCACGTAAAAAAATTATTTGAAAAATATCATTGTCAAAATATTACCGATATTGTAAAAATATTATGTAGTTACTTAAGAATGTGTATGTATATATATATAATATGTAGATTATAAAACAAAGCACAAGAATCTTAGATTCATTTTTATTATTGAATCTTCTATGAGCAAAAAAGTTTATAATTTTCTAGTTTATTTCTGGACAACGATACGGGAATATTCCATAGGAACATTGAGGGCACTTTCGGGGTAATGTTCCAGAAATATTACACGGGAACATCCTTCTAGGACAACGTTCCGGGAATATTCGACAGGAACAATCAGGGCACATTCATGATCATGTTCCAATATTCCGCAGGAATATTCTCGGAATATTCCTTATGTAGGATATTCTAAGGTTCCTGCAATATTGCTGGAATATTCCCAATGTTTCAGTGGAATATTCCGGGAATGTGAATGGAATATTTCGTGCTATGGGGGTCTTTTTTAGAAACATACTTAAATGTCAGGAGAATCATTTGATCAATTGCTCAATTGATTAAGTAAAAAATGTACAGAAATTTTGAAAATATGTGCGGGTTGAATGTACGGGAATTTTATAGCAGGTCTCCTCTGGACACCCTGTTCTTATGGTTCTTTTTTTTTTCTCACCAGCTCTCAGATGCAGAACAACGATGACAGAGATCGCAGCCGGGAGCGCGATCGCACCAGAAGATCAGAGAGGAACAGAGTAAATTCAGCTAGTCGTGACAGAAGCAGAGATCGCGGAAATGACCGCGGAAGAAAAATTTCCGAGAGACGTATTTATGTTTCGAATATTCCATACGACTATCGTTGGCAGGATCTGAAAGATTTATTCAGAACTGAAGTTGGAAAAGTAGCCCATGTTGAATTATTCACCGATGAGAATGACAAACCCAGAGGCTGCGGAATTGTCGAGTTTGAAGACGCAGATTCTGTTAAGGTCGCTGTGGAAAAAATGCATCGGTTTGACATCAAGGGACGAAAACTAGTTGTTAAAGAGGTGCGTCCAAATTTTAATTTGAGTCTTTCAGATAATTATTTTCCTAAACAATTGGTTTAATAAAAATCTGGATTTATTTACAGGACTACGATGTTGAGCGTGATAAGTATGGTCGCCTGGCTTCATCCCGCAATAACGACCGGCCTCCTCGTGAAGACAGATTCAGAGATCCTCCCAGGCAAAATCCAGGAAGACAGGCCATGTCTGCACCGAGTAGTGGAGGCGGTGGTGGGGGCGGCGGCAGCGGTGATATCAAATTTGGAAACACTTATGGTCTCAGCACCCAATTCTTGGAGTCTCTCGGCATCAACGGACCACTCGTTACCCGTGTTTTCGTTGCCAATGTAAGTAAAAAGAAACATCTTTACAAACCAATTTTAAATCGTTAACTTTTGTAAATGTTAAAAATTCAATACGCAACCATGTTTCACATTTCCAGCTTGACTACAAAGTGGACGAGAAGAAATTGCTCGAGGTATTTAAACTCGCTGGTAAAGTTCTCCATGTGGAGTTGGGAAAAGACAAGGACGGAAAGTCTCGAGGTTTTGGCGTTGTGGAATACGATCATCCCGTGGAGTCTGTTCAAGCAATTTCTATGCTCCACAATCAACAACTCTACGATCGTCGTATGACTGTGCGTCTTGACCGTGCAAATGAACCAGACATGCCTCCAAAACTGCCAGAAGGATTGAAAGGAATTGGAATGGGACTCGGAGCTGGTGGAAACAGACTCACAGATGTCGCGAGAAATATTCCAAACGTTCAGCCAAATAATCCTCCAGTCGTGAGTTCCATTTCTGCACCTGTCCTAGCAACGGGAGCATTTGGTGGTGGTCTGAACAACGTCGTCCCTGCACAATTAGCATCTGTTTTGTCGAACTCAAATGCCAATGCTCTGCAAGCGAGCCTTGCTGCTGGAGGTTTGGGAGCAAACCTCGCGACGAGTTCTCTTTTGAATCAATCTTTGACCAGCGAGCTGGCTTCCAACTTAAGCAACTTCGGCGGTGGAGTCAGTGGATTGTCAAGTTTGCAAGCTTCTCTGGCAAATGCTCAGGGAAATAATAGCTTTGCTCCGCGAATGTCGAAACTAGACAATGACGTGCCATTTGGTGGAAGCAACGCCTTTGGAGCATCAAACTTTGGAGGAGGTAGAGATTATGACGGATTTGGCAGAGGAGATGCAGACAGAGTTTCTGGAGGAAGTGGAGTCTTTTCCACTAACCAAGGCGGCGGCGGTGGTGGCGGTGGCGGCGGCGGCAATAGACAGAACAGCAATGGATCTCGACAAGTCTCTGATACCATTTTAATAGGAAATGTATGTTTCATTTGTTTATTAATTAAGCGGTACAGTTTCCTTTCTCGAGTTGAAATTTTATATTCAATTTGTAATTTTTATTTACAGCTGCCATCAAACGCGACATGGCAAATGTTGCGGGACAAGTTCCAAGAAATTGGAGAAGTCAAATTTGCTGAAATGCGTGGTTCGGACTTGGGCCTGGTGCGTTTCGCTACTGATTGGGACGCAGAACGCGCAGTGTGTATCCTTTGAAAAAGATTTTATTACCAGTACTTTAGAGCTGTGAAATATTCTTTTTATATGAATTCATTTTATTTCACCTCAAGTCGTTGTTGCCCATCTTGAAAAAACCCTTTGCACCTGAATATTAAATAAAACTATTAACGGTTAGTTAATTCCAAGGTGCCTAGCGTCCTGGAATTCTTATCTCTGTAAATTTGAATGAGTAGTTTTCTTCAAATGACAGGCTTGTTACATCAGGTCAGAGAATTCTGGAAAGTCAGGGAATTGAAAAAAAGTCAGGGAAAACTTTCAAAGAGTCAGGCAATTTTTTTGATTCGACAAATTATAATTATATCTCAATAGTTATAATTATAATTTAACAACTGTTATAATTAGATTATAATATTATAAAATCAGGGGTCACAGTCAGTCCCCTATTTCCCCTTTTTTCCCCTTTGCTCTTTTATTCTCCAAATCTCCTAAAATCACTTTTTTTAGTTTCATTCCCTTTTTCTCCCTTTTTTCCCTTTTTATATTCAAATTTTCCAAGAATTAGGAGAAATAGAAAATTGTGACATTCAAAAATTCTTTTAATGTTTTCTTAAATATCCCACAATTTTCAAATCTACGAAAGTCTCCTAAAATCTCTTAAAGTCCTCCAGAATCTTTAAAATTGATTTAAAATCCTTTAAAATACTCCAAAATATTTTAGACTTCTCGAATCTTCTGGATCCTCTTACAATAATCTTATAAAATAATATCCCAAAATTTTTCAATATTCTACAACACATACTAGACTCTTCCAGAATCTTCTAAAATTTTCTGAATACTTTCGTAACTAGAATTTTCTATAGAATCTTTTAGAATCCTCCAAAGTCTATAAAAGTTTACCGAAATTCTTTCAAATTCTTTAGAATCTTCAAAACTTATCTGAAATCTGTAAAAATTCTCAAAAATATTCTAGGCTGTTTTAAAATCTACAATCATTTCGATTCTTCGAGATTCTTCCATAATCTTTTAGAACCTTCTGGATTCTAAATAAATAATTTTTTATCTATAATAATCTTACACAATCTTAAAGAATTCTTGATACAATCTTAAAGAATTCTGAAAAATTCTTTAATATTCTACAAAATATACTAGTATGTTTCAGAATCGTCTAAAATCTTCTAGAATCGTCAAGAATATTCTGAAATGTACCTGAAGCTTTGAACATTGAAATAAACGTACTTTTTTTTCTTAACTCAAATTTATCTTGAAATATCGTTCAATCTAGAAAATAAAGAGAAATATGAACTTCTCTATCATTACATTAGTTTCTATATTAATAAACTAATATTTTGGAACAAATTTGGGTTTGAAACGAAATCAAATAAAGATTTCGTTCATTTGAACTTTCAAAACTTCAAGCACATTATTCTGAAGTGTTCTAAAATTTCTGCAGAATCCTTTAGAACTACTCTCAAGTCTACAATTTCACTGTTTTTCTCTACTTAATTTTAAGTAAATAACTTTAGTGATTAATTCATTTTAAAAATGACGTATTATCGCCATGTTTCACAAGGCCACATGTTTTCAAAAAAAATTTGTGGCTTAATGAAAAATACTTTATTATTCATCTTGTTGATTTCCATTGACCCTCTGGTTATAAAAGTTGTTGGTGTTTTGCATGGGCTTTAGGGTGGAATAATTAAAAAAAAGCTGTGTTTTTTTAACAAAACGTTTCGACTCGCATGTGAGTCCTCTTCGGTGGTTTATTTCTAAAAACAGAAATTACATTTGATGCAAACGTTGTTTGTTTAATTAAACAATTGTAAAGTTTAACAAAAAAAAAAATAAGAATTTTTAACCATTATTAAAACAGAAGTAAACATTATAAAGATTTTTTTAAATATAAAATATACCATTATAAAAGAACAAATTTTTTTAAACATTCAGAATGACATACGTAATTGAAACGAAGAAATATTTTTTGAAAATAAATTTTTCCAGGAATCATTGGGTCATTCCATGAATGATCATCTAAAAACGATTGCGTCATATTTTAGAAATTTTTTTATTGGTCTATAATTATTTCTTATATTTCTAGATTCGATTCGTGTATTTTAAGTATAACTGATGAGATTCCAGAAATTCTGGATATTATTGTAATATTCATCCTAGTTTAATTTTCATTATTAATGAAAATGAAACGGTTAATGAAAATTAATTCATTTGAATGAAAATTAAACTAGGATGAATATTACAATAATATCCAGAATTTCTGGAATCGCATCAGTTATACTTAAAATACACGAATCGAATCTAGAAATGTAAGAAATAATTATAGACCAATTAAAAAATGTCTAAAATATGACCGCAATCGTTTTTAGATGGAGTGACGCAATAATTCCTGGAAAAATTTATTTTTTACCTGGAAAACCTGGAAAAGTTCTGGAATTTTTTAAAGGAGAAACGCTAGTCACCCTGGTTTATCTTAAAATTGCCTTTATTTTGATAAAATTGAATTAATTTCTGAGTTAGTTCTGAATTAATTATGTAATTTTATCCATTTTTTGAATCAATCATTCATAATTTATGTTAAGTATCAACATTTTTGGAAAATAGGTCGTAACAACTTGAGATGAAATAAAATCAAATGATCAAATTGCTTCCTGGGAGGATTATTTTTCTTAATGCATTTTGAAATATAGCAATGATGAATCGATCACGACTCGATGGAAGAACAATAGATGTTCGTCTCTACTAATCCAGAAAAGAATCTACAATTAAGGTAAACTTCCATAATATTGAAATAATTAGGGTTCTAAAATTGCCAAATTAATTATTTTGTTTTAACTTGTAACTTTTTCTGTAACATTTCTGACGTTTATAATTTTAAAATAATTTTAGAACCCTATTATTCACTGACAGGTGTTGTAACACCTGTCAGTGTTGTCAATAACATGCTTTAATTCTTTAAAGTGTTTGTTCACTTGAAACTAAAGAAATTAATCCATGCGAATGTAAAAATGGACTGCTGAATGCTGATTACGTTTTTCAAATTGCTGAAGGCCGAATATCTTTGAGTTAGTAGGAAAAACGTTTTACAGCGTTCGAATTAGGGAACTTTTTTTATTTATTAAAAAAAAAGTAATTGGGTTTGTTTCAGTCAATTTCGGTTGGATTTGCACATTCTATTAGGTGAAGTCACATACATCAAACGATGGCGTCTTCATTTATCTAAATGGAGTTAATCATAATGTTCTAGGAGGATATCTACAATTCTTATCGAATTAGTTTGACTGATGACTGATAATTCATCTCTAAAATTTCGAATTTTCGATAATTTAAAACTTCTTGTTTTCGTTCAAATCTTGATAACTGCTACCTTTCGTCAATAATTTTTGATATTTTCTGCACCTTTATTTCGACGGTGGTTTTTCATTAACTTGTTTCTGTAACGAAAAAAAATGGTCATTTACAATTTTGAGGAATTTAAAATCTTTTCGGTTTGATATTGTACTCGGTGCTTGTCATTTTTGGTCTTTCTCTTCTGGTAATATTTGTGCTCTCTTCACCTAAAGGGAATACGAAAATAATTATCAATGAAATCTTGCTTAGAAGTTAGCAAGCAGATTTTATTGATAAATTAAAAAAAGTGACGGCATTTGCATTCAGAAGTCCATTTCACGTGTTATCAGTGATATAATTTTACTATGCAGCTATGAAAATGAGTTTGGTATGTGATTCACAGCTTTATTTAGATCCTGATGAGAAAAGCTTTTAATTCATCTTCATTCTAAGAGGGAAAACCCTAGAGAAGTATCTGTCGTTGGAACGTCGTCAACAGTCGTTATGTCTACTAAACTTTGCAAGCATCTCCATTGAAAATTCATGACTGATCATCGATCCCTTTTATTGACTTAAGACGATTGACTTCTGTATCGTTTCCATACAGAGACAGTGTCAAATAGCTGTTAGGTTTAGGTTCTTATTGGCCCACGTAATTCATAGACTTCAATTCAATATACAGGTTACTGCTTACAGTAATGTGACGTAGTTTTTAAGTTTATTTCTTAGTTTGAAGACAAGCGCTCGAAATTTCAGGGATTCAGAATTCGCTCGATGTAATTATGAGAAAGAATCGCCTATTCGCGTTAGGAACTGGTCAGTCACTGTCCACACCATTTACACAAGAACTCTAATTTTTAACAGAAAAAAAAGAAGCTATCATTTGGGATGTTTCATCGGATGTTGAACGACCTGAATATTTTGTTTACTGGATATCTTTGCAACGTACATTTTCTGGAGTGAATATTTTGCAATGCGGATATTTCGGAAATCCTTGGAAGCTGAAAAATTTTACTGCTGTAGTTTTACAGTTCTTGGTGCAACGATGTTGGAGAAGATGGATGAAATAAGAAGCCGAAAGAATTCCAAAAATTATCAACAAGTTCCAGCATAATTCATCGACGAAGCCAAAGGTTTTTCACTTGCTTTGCACTTTAATGAAACGTCAATTTTTCTCAAAGAAAACCTTCTTCAGTCTTGTGTGATTTTTTGTATAGCTTTGGATTTAGCGAGAATACTGAAATGGGGACAAAGTCAATGAGAAGATTCAAGTATTTGTTTTATTTTAGGCTGTTTGTAGAGTTCAGAGATTTCCTTCAGTATTTTATTTTTAATTTGCAACCTCTGCTTTATTTATGCAATCGGACGAGCATGATTTCAGTCAAGATAAATTATTTGTTTTAATGCTTGCTCTGATTCTGATCAGAACTCGTTTGTTTTATCTGTAGTTTAACAATACATCACTATGTTTTTTAAAATTCTCGTGAACTCTACATTTTTAAATTGAGTCCCTGCTCTTTACGAGAATTTGCACCTGGCCAAGTATCATACGAATTAGTTTTCTGCATTGCTACTTTTAGTCTTTTAGTATGTTATTAAAGAGGTGTATTGTGGTTCGAGAGGTGGCAGTCTTCAGTCTTAACGATTTTGTTTGTAAATTTTGTAAATCTTGCTACGGGGCTTTAGCGATTCCACCGGTTTTTATAAGGTATAAATAACTATCTTGCTCGCAATAGGCTGGTGATTCATTTTTTCTGAAGTCTGGCCGAAAATGATAAAAAAATAATAATAATAAAGGTTGATAGTTTTGTTAGTGTCGTATGTTTACCAAAATCAGTTGCTCCTTGGGAGAAATTGTAATGTATTTTTTTTATTCCCACTCGCGTTCTATAAATATCGATTTCTGATTTCCGTAAGGTCACTTTTTGGTAAACATATTTCCTCTCGCCACGTAGATCTCAAGGAACGTTCTGCGCATTGTATAACATTCTTGTATACTCATTACTGCAAAGATGGTGTCTGAATAAACTTCAAATCCAATTTGACTATGAAAACTTTGGTCGTTTTGTGTTTTATTTTTGTGCTCATGTGAATTTACTATTTATCACAGGCGTCTCCAGAGTATTTTTGCTGTCCAAAATGTGCTTTTGGCAATTTATTGGAATGCTCGTTTCGCTGGTGAACCACATATCCAGGGATTTTTATAGGATGGGAGATTAAAAAGTGGTACTAATCCTGAAATGTCTATTATCCAGATTTCGAAATTTCTAATTTTATTGCATTTTCTTCGAGATTATTAAATTGTGAGATATGGTGTCATTCCTGTGCCTTTTGCTCGACTTAAAATACTTTGGTTTGAAGTCTTTCTCGGTTATTACATATAAAAATAAAGATAAATTTCAAAAATATTTTTAGAGATCAAAAGTACTTTTCAAATTTATTGAGAATACAGTAGTTTTAATTAAAGTTTAACACAAAAAATTAGTATCACTGCAAGATTAAATTATTTATAAAATAAATATATAAATATTTACATATATGAATATGTATCTTGGAAACTGACAATCATTTGAATTGTCAAGTTTATATGGTAAGTTACATTTCCTTTACATTCTCTATTTTTGGAAATTTTTACAATTCCTAGTTCTACAAAATAATTTTTACAAACTTTTCGGTTTCAAAATTTGCATTGCTTAACTCTTATAAAAATTTTCCATCGCAGTTTCTGCAGAGCTTTGGTATCAGTAGCAACTTGAAAGTTGATTTAATTTTTCAAATATTCTTCTCGATAAGCGTCAATTTCACTGGAACTCTGAGAATCTTTGTGATTTTGTTCCTTGAGAGTTAGTTCTTTTCTCGATTTCAAATAGTCTCGAATATTTTCTTCTGTCCTTAAAACTCCAACTTTTTCAGATAAAAAAATTCCAAGGGTCTGCAATCAGGTAAGCAATTGTCTTTAAAAACCTTTCTACATGAATTTTCCTTTTACAGGCAATTTAGCAACAATTCTATGCCAGCAAGCTGATAAAGAAGTAAGTATCATGGTCTTAAGTAAACATATCTTAAGTTTAAATATCCTAAGTTATAATTTAAAATAATCTATGTTATAAATAATGTAGGTGTTGGATTATTAAATAAAACAAACCATCAATTTAATTTTTCATCGCACCTGTATTTTCACAATCTTTACATTATAAAACAGTTCGATTGGACTAAATAAAGCAAGGTACGCTATTGTTTGTAAAGGCCGGTAAGTCTAATAATATATTATGATAACAAAATTTCGCTAAAAACACTCGATTCCACAGAATGAAAATCGGGAGCAAATATTTGTCGACGGATCCTGACAATGCATTCGATCTTTACAAAAAATGTTACCTTACTTGAAACACTGCGCGCGCGCGTGTATATATAATGTATATGTGTATATTTATATCTATGTCTGTTTTATCACATTTCAAATCAAGGTATCAGTGATACGCAAATATTAAGGGCGTTTTCCTCCTTCAATTCAAAGCTAAATTTCGCCCAGTTTCGATTCGTCCTAACTTGAAAAAATTCCATTAATGCTCCCGCATTAATTGAGCGAATATTCCATTGACGCAAATACTGATCAATTTTTTTTGACTGGATCAAAGGAGCGTAGCCAACTTCTAAAATCACCACAGGTTCAATCATTTGCCTGCTCACAGTCATTGAATTAAAAAAAAAAAAGAATGGATTTTTAATTGCAGAGGTATACGACTTTAAATTTGAGATACACTTCCGAGCCATTGATTACGTTTCAGTAGCGTAGAATTTATGCATAGGCGAGCATACAGTCCTGTTAAAAACCCCATACCCTATTCGTTACAAATTTATGTCATCGTTGAGATTTTAAAAAGTTTTGGAGTCATGACTTCGGACATTGATAATAAAGAAAAACGGATATCGAGACCTCCACTACAGAGGGCTTCAAATTCTTTTCGCTCCGTATACCGCGCCAAATCCTGCGCAAAAAGAACTTGGAGCCCTCTGCAGTGGAGGTGTCGATATACATGTATCGTGTACGCAGGAGTGGAGTCTTTTTTCTAAAATAAATTATAGTGATGAGATTAAAAAAGAAGGCAAGCGTACGAAAATGATTTACAAAAACGAAAAGAAAATAAACATTCGAGAAGATACATTCGCTAAGAGTGAAAAACTCGGTGCTTCACACGATATACAGGGTGTACAGTTATCAGCCACGACCGTAATTAATAGTCCAGTCTTTGCGAAGACTTTCGAAGTTCTTCGCTCGAGAAGGAGAAAGAGAAATTAGCCACGAGGTGTTCTGAAAGCACGAATCCTACTGCCTCTTACAAAATTCATCTCGGTATTTGAATTGGATCTCTTTCAAACATCACTCCCCAACCGATAGCGGAGATTTGTGGTGATGTCAAATTTAATGAAATAGAATCAATGCTGCTCTTACAGCAGGAATTAGCTATCAAGACACCGCGAGCATTGCTAGTGCATTTGAACGAAATTCCGAAGATGCTTTGGAACCCTGTTGATGGGCTGTGTTCTCCAGACAACTCTGGCAGCGAGACATGTGAGCGTCGTGTACTTGAGAGGATTCACAGCGTTAAATCGAGTCTTGTCGTTCAAGAGCATTTCAAAGGTTTTGCCTTCAGTGTTGACGGCATCCAAATGAGCTCCAGCTTCGAGTAAAGTCGTGGCTAAGTCGGTGTGACAAGGCTGCGAAAGAGCCGCAAGGTGAAGAGCTGTGTTTCCATCAGAATCCCTTGCAGTCACGTCTGCTCCTACTTTTAAGAGAGCTCGAGTAAGGTGAGACGATGGAAATTCACAGGCAGGATATCCACCAACGATTGCTGCGTCCTTACTTTGCGTCAATTGCAAAGCATCTCGACCCTGAAAAATAAATTAAAATTAAATTAAACATTTAAAAAATATTTTTCACTCATGACAAAAATGAAACAGAAATAGTTCATACGGCCCTGACTTGTTTACGTTTGAGAGACCTTCAATTGTATTCGAAGGCCATTAAATACCATCCCTGAAACCCGTACTAAACCGCGGGAGCAGTGTATAAAAGAATGATTTTCCATTTAAAATAGTATTTAGCGAAAAAAATGACGTTTTTCTGTAACAAAATTCAAAATTTTTGACATTGAGTGTATGAATACCTAACCTAGCGCCAAAGAAGTCACTAAAATGTAAATTGCGATTTATGTGTTAATATGGAGAAAATATAATCCCAAAGCATTTAAGCAGCCGCTATACATTAAAATTAATTATTCCATAATTTGAATTTTATTAAAGATAATTCAAATTCTCATTTTTAAACTTCATCAATTATCGTAGCAACACCGCAGCCTGGTTCTTATTTTTTTCAAGCGTTGGTAGCAGTGTCGAACAGCTGAATATGTTGTTATTGGCTAAGACACAATGGTATCCATAATTAGCTAGTAAGGGTATGCGGAATTCATCAAACTCTATACACTGCTCCCCCGATTTAAGTCGGGTTTTTCGGGGATGGCCTGCAGTGACCTTGGACTTAAAACGGGAGTCTCTATAAACGTAAACTAGTCAGGACCGGATGAACTATTTCTGTTTGATTTTTGTCACGAGTAAAAAATATTTTTTAAATATAAGTTTAATTTAACATTTACTTTAATTTTAAGTTTTATCTAGTCATTATTAATTGTGTGTGTGTGTGTGTGTAGAGAGAGAGAGAGAGAGACACTCATCGTTAAATTATGGGCCACTGTATTGGCGGCCGGCTTCATGGTCGTTCACGATTCACTGATTCTGACTCCCCCCCGAGCGTCCCTTGACCGGCATACATCGCTCGAACAGTCAGGGCCGCCAGAAGTTGTTTACATCGCAACTCTCTGCGCATTTACTTTTGTACGTTCAGAGACTA
>JBAGKK010002899.1:0-12551 GCA_037177015.1 Euceroptres primus | reverse complement strand
AGCAAGAGTTGTAAAAGATCTTACCCGAGAGTTAGTAGGTAACAATCACCACGTATATTTTGATAATTTTTTCACAGGTATGGCTCTAATGATATTCTTGAAAAAGGATAAAATTTTACTTGCAGTACTTTACGTCAGAACCGTTCAAGATTGCCGAAAAGTGATATACCTGTTAAAAAGATGCATCAAGGGCAAAGCGATTTTAGGACATCTAATACGGGCATTCGTTGGATCAAATGGATGGACAAAAAGGCTGTCTACTTTTTGTCTAATTATCATGATCCTTGTGAAACAGTGTTTGTAAACCGCAGACAAAAAGATGGTACACTGAAACACATCAGTTGTCTTGTAATGGCTTCTGATTATAACGCGCATATGGCTTATGTTGATAAAGCTGACCACCTCTTGTCAACATACAAAATTGACCGAAACTCCAAGAAATGGTGGCTCAGAAAATTCTTCCATTTCTTAGATGTCACTGTAGTCAATGCTTTCATTTTGCATAAACAGAAGGGCTTGGAACCATTTTTGACTTCTAAAGAATTTAGATTACGTTTGGTAGATGAACTAGTTGGTATGAAACTACCAAGTTCAAAAGGCAGAAAACGTCAAGTTACGCAAGTCTCTTCTTACAAACCACAAGTGTCTATCGAAAAAAGACGCTCTCAGTCAGCTCATTTGCCTGAACAAATTGGTAAATCAAGACGCTGTGCTCATTGCAGCACAAAAACTGACCAAAAAAGAACGTCATGGATTTGTAAGGTTTGCAATGTACCACTATGCTTATTACCAACAAGAAATTGCTTCACCCTTTACCACTCGTAAAGGTGGAACTAGATCCACAAATTATATTTTAAAAAATTCTACAGGTATTAAAAATAGCTGAAATTTAAAAAACAGAAAAGTAAATAAAAGAAGTAAAATACAAAAAAAATTACACAAAAAAACAAACAAAAATTTTAAAACAACAAAAAATACAACAAAAAAAAGAAAGAAGGAACTAGTAGTTTACCACGTTCACGTCGCTAGTTCTGGGTAGTGCTAAGAGTAAGCTGGGATTAGCTGAGTCTTTTTTGAGAATCGATGTCTCTGCAGCTAAAATCTGAATCTGATTTGTAATCAGCAAACCATAGATGCCAAGTTTCATGAAAATCCATTAATTTTTTGAAAACTTTTCCGCCATATTGAATCCGCCATTTTAAATTTCGCAAATCTGGTTCCGGATTCGTAATCAGCGACCTCAAAAACCCCCGAGTAACAAGTTTTATGAAAATCCAACAACTTTTTAAAAATTTGTCCGCCATTTTAGATCCGCCATTTTGAATTTTGGAAATCTGACTTCAAATTCGTGATCAGTGACCCCGAAAACGCCCAGATGCCAAGTTTCATGAAAATCCATTAATTTTTTGAAAACTTGTCCGCCATATTGGATCCGACATTTTGAATTTTGAAAATCTGGCTCCGGATTCGTAATCAGCGACTCCAAAAACCCCAGAGTAACAAGTTTTTTTTTAATTTATTCAATACGTCGTTCAAAAATGAATTCTTTCGTAAAAAAAGAGCGATTTTCGAAATTTGTTTATCTATAACTATTTATAATTTCAAGCAATACGTTCGTCATCATTTTTTTTACATTCTACAATGCTTCAAATACGATATCAATAAGACTTTCTTGATATTACTTCAAAAACATTGAATCTAGATAAGAAAGTTGTGAATAAAAAAGGTGGTAATCTGGGTTACCTCTATGCCGCAAAGGGTTTTAAGTGATTGTGTGGCAGCCCCCATATTATACTATATAATTATATGTACTTTGAAACACGAGAATTTTTTGCAGGATGTTTTTGTGTCCTCAATCTACAGTCAACATACAAAATGACATTTGATTTTAAAAAATCAAGTTTTTCGAGAATCGAAAAAGAAACACGACGCAAACTTTTTTTTGCCTTTTTCCAGAATGTTTTTCCATGTTAAATAGATTGTAACCGCGACCTTTTGGGCTTTTAAACGACATTTTCGTTACGAAGCGCGTTACAAAATAAAGTTTTGCACTGGCAAGTTATGATGTCCAAGAGACTACTTTTAAATGAATCTTATTCTTAAGTCTACAACAATCGTATGCAGTGTTCATTTGTTTTCTTTTTACTATCCTTGTCCAACACGCGACTTTCCCATTTTTGCATCTCTCGCACCGCAGAATATTGCGGAAACAAATGAATTTTGGTCATACGTGGCACGCGCGGTAGCACGCACGCTTGAAGCGTGTAACGGCTTCAGTTAAAAATTCATTATTCAATGGAATGTGTTAGGAATATTAATCCACAAAAAAAGTGAAAAAAATTAGGTCCTTTTTTTAGCAATCTCTATATTTTTTATAAAAATGCCTAATTTATTTATGGAAATTCAATGGAGCAATTTTTCAGTATACTTCATTTCGAAGTTCGGGATCAACCGCATATTAGATAAAATGTTTGAAATTTTTTTTATAAATACTTTTTTCAATTATAAAAAAGTTAAGACGCTCACTTTTTTTAACACGATAATTTTCAAAAATTTATTTCTCGTAAATTTTGCATATCATATTGAAATAAAAAATACGTATCAAATATTTTTCAACAAAGAATGAAAAAAAAAAATTTCACGCAAAAAAAAAATTTAGGGAGTAAATCTGCCGTGGAATGACCTATATATATTTTACTATACAATTTTACTTACTTTACTATACTTTACAACTCAAGTTGTAAAGATTTGTTATGATTTGAAGCGATATACGGACATTTGAATAATATAGTTTTTAGGTTAAGTGTTTATAAACATAAAGCACATTCACACTCCGTGAATACGCAAGAAAGTTTTTTTACAATCTAAAGTTAAAATCTATTTTTGATTATAAGTTTGTTGTAAAAGAAAAGCGTGTCCATAACTTATTAAATAGTTTTTTTTTTAAATGTACGTTATGTTGTTAACATCCTTGCAATGTAATATTTTTTGTTGCATGCAAAGTTCGCTAGTAAATGAAGAAACGAACTTTATGCATTACCGTCTTTAATGAAGCCACCTGAATATAATTTTCAATATGGATCCCCATAAGGGTTGTGAAGTGATCATGGACGTTTGAATCACATATGAATCACCTTCTCAAGAGAAGGGGCAAACGATCAAGACTGGTTGCGCGGAACTTGAAATGGTGGAGGTTCGACTGCACATAGTTATATATATTTAACAAACTGTATGGGTGATTCTCTGTATTAAGGTCACTTTTGATGGAAGAAAAATTTTTTGCAAAAATATTCTAAAATAGGTTTTTTTTTGTAGCACGCCTATTCATTGGTGCTAGAATAAGCAATTGTTAAAATATTAGAACTTAAAAATATTTTTTTCATTTGTTTAAAACAATTTTTTGAAGAGGTATCGGTTGTCTTAGAATTTGCATTCATGAACCGATTTCTATAAAAGTGAGTATTCTAAAGTTTTTTATGTCGCTGAATCCGAATTTTATAACAGAATTTCAAAATTCAAGATGGATGATCCAATATGGCTGCTGAAAAATTTGAAAACAGTCACCATTTTATAAAAATGTGTATCCTGAAGTTTTCAGGTTGCTGAATCCAAATATAATAATAGAATTTTAAATCTCAAAATGGCTTATCCAATATAATGGCTTATCAAATACTCACATTAACTTATAAAATGATGTCCCATAAGATATTGCAAAAAAGTTCGAATATCTTAACATTCATTTCTAAAAGGATTAGAAGAATACAATAAATAAAAACTAAAAAGATCAAAGTAAATTACATTGTTCTTGTAAGCCTAACCTATAAAATGTCAAATTCGAAATACAATTCGTTCTAAGAAGAATAAAACGCATTTTGAAGGTTATAATTTGTTCAATGTTTTAAAAATTCTCCTAAATGACATAATGAATAAATTAACTTACCAAATAAATAGACTACATCACACAAATACACTGAAATACACCTAGTCCAAACTGACAGTTCATAGCAGGATCACAGCTTATAGAGCGAGGCCCCAAATTATTATTAATCTTTTCCTCCAAATTTCTCCATGACAAAATACATAAAATACTTCATTCCTTAACAATTTCAAGTATTTCAGAATAGAATAATGTTAATAGGATGCTTTGTTTATGAAACAATCATGAGGCACAAGGCTAACCTATTTGTGTTCCACCCCTGACTTTACATTCTGTGACGTGCGATTACAGGACGTGTAATGACAAACGACAACAAAATCTTGACTGTACTTGTTTACAAGATTAAATTAAAAAGTCCTTTGAAAGGATTATTTACTATTATTCCCTTTGAAGATGTGTTAGGTTACATTTGAAATATTTTTCCGAAAAGTGTCTAATTTATATGGAGTGTGTAATGACACATAATAAAAATATGCAAAAGTTTAACATGTGTTATGTTAGTTAAAAGGTAAATCTTCTAACTTTTACCGTTATTCATACACAGATGTGATACTTCGACTTATTTATTAAACAATTACATTAATATTGGTTGAAATAACAAAAAAATTGCCAAGAACTCATCATATTGTCATCGCACGTTCCAGGAAAAAAGTTAGGGGGAAACTTCAATTAAAAATTCTTTTGTGTTCAAGCACGATAAAATAAAAATCTATATAAAAGAATAATATTTTTTGAGACATACTTTTAAAAGATACCAGTGAGAATTTACATTTTATTACCCTTGGTTTCGACAATCCTCCTCAAACTTAGCCACTTGTAAGTGAAGAACAAGGAAAAGACATTTTTTCAAGTGTTTAATGCTTGTTTAATATATTTTTTGGGTAAAATAACCTGTATCGCTCTTATGCTTTTAGTCCGTGTTATCAAAACGAATTAGTCTACCAAGTTCTAAAACAATTCAATAAATTTTCACAAAGATATTAAACGGGGAAGCAAAAGTGACCTTTATGTGGAGAATTACCCATATCCAGTCGGACCTGTACGATTTCAAGATTTCGGGGGGGGGGGCGTATTGAAATGATACAGGTCACTCGCAGAGGAAATTGAATTTGCTTCGTAGGCATTTGTGCATAGAGCATTCTCACTTGTGACGTCACGCGCTCCGACCGACCTACGGGGAATAACATTGCCCGTATACCCCTATAGTTTGAACGTGTTGCTGGAGTTATTAAAAATTGTTTTTGTTTTTTTCGAAATGCAGGGTGAATATTTAGCAAAATTGTCGGGAGATGTGAAGACCCGATATATCCAAAAAATTGAAAAAATCGAAAACTTTGATCCGTATGCTCTTATAAATATAGATTTTAGTGAAAATGTGAGCTCAGTGCCCTCGGTCACTATAGGGGATGATATAGTGTCATATTTTATTCAATCTCATAGTTTTTACACCGCAAAACAAGTAAAAGCATATAAAAGTTTGGAAGCTTATAAATTTTATGAAGCTGGTTTTGTGGTGAAAGTGAAGTGCAAGAAGTTTAATGGTACTTTTCTGCTTCTGAGTGAGGTTAGTGTAACAATACAGTATTTTTAGTTTTAAGTTAGTATTTTTAGTTATAAATTATTATTATCTATGAGTATGAACATAAACATTAAGTTATATTCCTATGAAGCATGGCATTTGTTTTAATTTACGTTATCAAATTCCATTGCTGATGTAAAATGCGATGGCAGTTTATTGAGATTTTGAGGTTAGGAATGTAAGAGCAGTCTCTGGCATCTCTGGCAAGAGCGATCTGCTCGCAGAATGAAAAAACTCAAGTGATATAATTAAACAGTTGTAAGATTGCATTCTTCTTTCCCACTTTAATGTGAATCAGTGGTATTTTTACAAAAATCTATAAAAAATTATATTTTTCTATGACAAATTACGAAAATGTACGACTCAAAAAACTTTTTCGAAAACTTAAGATTTTTCTTAATACGAAAAAGCTACAAAATAATTATGAGTCTTCAATAAAATAAATGGATTTTGAAGAAAATAGTTAAATTTTCGTCAAAAAAATGTATTTTCAACTGAATAAGATAATATATTTCAACAAAGCACGGAGTATTAAATTTTCAGTTAAAAAAAAAATTAATTTTCAACCAAAGAAAGAGAGTTTTCAACAAAATACATCAATTTTCTACTACAAAAGATACACTTTCAACTCAAAATGAATTAGTTATATTTACAGTTAAAAATGAAATTTTCAACAACAAAAAAAGAATTTTCAAGCAAATACTTATATTTTTAACCAATGCATGGCTGGTTTGGGAGAGGTATGCAGCCATATAACAGCAGTCGCATGTATTGGTTCTGCAGAACGTGCAGTATAGAAATTTTCGGTGTTTAAATAGTTGGTCTAAGTGGGAAAATTTAAATTTTATGTTATAATGCCCTAACAAATTTAAACTGCATTTTTCAAAATGAAAAATTGTTTATTCACTTAATTAATGACAACCTTCGAATAATAATAATAATAATAATAATAATATAATACAATGTAACATTGAATAAAATAACGAATTGATTAATTCTTATTTCAACTTACAAAGTATAATAAAAATGATAATGTATAAATAGATTTATTTCCGTTAAATATTACCGAATGTTTAATTACTATCTTACTTAAAAGCTAAAACATTAGTTTTGCGCAATCTCGAAGTCAACTTTCAATTTTTTTGAAACTGGACGACTTTCTACAATTCGAAATACTCATGTTTCTTATTTCAACAGCAAATTCACTTAACAATTAGGGTCGGTAGGGCAACGTAATGATCACATCTCTTATTATTTACAGGAAGAAGGTGGCTGTAATTAGTTATTTTTTTGATCAATTATTTTTCAAGAAACTGAAATGCTTAAACATACCTAAAGCACCTTTTCTTCAATTTTTTTTAGGAATGAGGGAAGGTATTATATTTTCCTGTAATATTCGTTGCCAATTAAAAATTTAAAATTCAAGGATAATTTTGTCAAAATTTTAAACAAGAATCTTCTCAAATATTTGAAATATCACTAATCGAAGTCCAACTTTGTAATTTCGTGTCACACTTACACCTATCGACACTAACCAACAAAATTCGAACTTTTGAAAATAGTTACACAACAGTCTGTAAAATGAAAATAACTACTTACAGATAAAATAAAAGTCTACTCTCGAGCTATAGTGATATAGCGAAACAGTTTGATTTAAAAAAGTCATCCAGGTTCGAGAAAATGGATTTTTAAATTGACCCAAAGCTATAAAGTTGGAGAAGGCTCGGCTGCAGATTGCGATAAATAAATGAATTTTTACTTTTAAAAAATAATAAAAACATGCTCCCGAGATATTAACTTTCTGAATTCGGGTAAACAAAGTTTGAAATACAAAAATTAATCAATTCTTACCCTTTTCACAGATCGGTCGTAGCGGGTCAGTGAATTCTTCCTTTTCACAGCGGCTCCTTTTTCATAACCTAATTTTTGGCAAGGCACCCAATCAGGATGATCCTTATTCGTCAAGTCAGCTGGACATCCTATATGATACAAACAAATTACAAACTATTGTAATAACGCATAGCCTTCTTACTTACCACTAATAAAATGGTCCTCACAAATCCGGGCATTTTCTAATTGACTTGCACTTAAAGGCCCACGACGCAAAAGGCTTATCCACATTTCCCTTCTTCTCTTTGATAATATAATAAGTTCACTTGTTGACAAATCACTAGGCCCAGCAACACGAGATTTCGTCACGAACTTTTTGTTTTCCTCAGTTAGTCCTTTTGGAATCCGATAAAATTTTGTGCCTGGGTGCACAACACTGTGTTTATTACACCCTACTACAAAACAGTACCTTACCATTTTAATTATTTTATTTTAAAAACGTCTCCGAAATACACTATCCCTATACTAGCAATGTATTTTCCCTCAATTTTATTCCCCCGCAGGTCCGGCCATTTTAAATTTTTATGGCTTATTGAGAATGCTGTATCTGCGCAAACGTTTTCTCGGGAATAGGAGCAAACGATCAAGACTGATAGCTGGAAACGTGAAATGATAGAAGATGAAATGGTGGAAGCCCGACTGTATATGGTATGTACACTTACATTATCATGGCTGTCATTGAGAACCCAGGGACACGCTTCATCATTCACATTATCGAATGTTGGCCCTAGAGTTGTTGGTAACGTTGAGGGTGTGCACGCAACCTTTTGTAGTGATTTTTGTTTCTTTTGTTTTTGTCTCGCGCGCCACTCTCTTGCACGCTCACTTGCAGTTTTCGGCTGTTTCAGTTGTTTCGACTTTTTATTTTTATTTTTGGCTCGCTGTCTTTGTCGAAACGCACGAACACGTTCTGCACTTGTCTTTGCCATTATTATCCTACGATTAATCGTCCTGTCAGTAACTGGGTACCTGGGTATTCGATCCAATTCGATCTCTGGGTATAAGGGATACCCAGATACCTGGTTACTGATAAAACGGTTAAACAAATTTAATCCTGCGCGGTCCCACTATCATTTCGTTGCTTCCACGGTAGCCTGCCAACTGAAGCAGTTGGATCATGAACTGAAGTGTCACCACTCCTCACGCAATTCCACATTTACTCACGAGGCGGCGCGTGAGAGATTAAGGCTCATTACACCTCTGTTAAAATATCTTCCTCTCACTCTAACATATGACAAGAGCATAAGTTTGTCTTTCTAGAAATTTTCCGAGAAAAATATCTGGAGCATTTCTAGAATGGGATAAACTTATGCCATTGTCACATATAGAGTGAGATGAAGAGTGTTTTCTCAACAGAGGTGTAAAAGAGCCTTTAGTGTTCTAAAAAGTTTAAATGCTTGGAGAACTTCTCGTAAACACCAGCATATGCTCAAGAATATGCGCAACTTTTTTTGTTCTGAGCATTTACTGAACAATTCGAATTAAAAAATCATAGTTTTGTATTAGTATTAACTTTTAAATCAGAAATGTGTCCCAGTTTCATTGTACGTTTAATTTCAAACTAGAAACACATAAATATCTAATTTTATTCAACTAATTTTTACTCAAATAATATTATTTGAATTTCGCGCGAAAATAAAATAATCTAAACTTATAAAAGGCGCCTTATTTGAATTATAAAAGAAAAAATAATAAAAAATACATTTTTCCCATTAAATAGTATATAATATAAAACAACCGTATGTTAATAGCACTATATAGTGAGATTGTCAAAAAATATATGAAATAATTCTTGATATATCTGTTTAAATAATAAATGCTTTAAATTCTCTTAAATGCTCTATAAATGCTCTGTTTGAGTTTAAATGCTGAGCATATTCTCCAGAACATTTGCTCAACAAAAATTCTCGATCATGTAAGAACAATAAGGAAGATTCCCTTAGTAAATTCGTTAATGTTTCCCACGAATGGAAACCCGTAAGTAATCCTGCGTATATCTTGAAATGGTGGAGATCCGACTGTATTCTTTCGTGGTAGTATCTTTGGTTTCGTTCCCATCCACGCTCCGACTTAGGTCCTGAGTAGAATCAGGCCGGGAACGGGAAGAAACGTGAACGTAAGCAATAAGTCAATTTAGTAGATTTTTGGAGTTTCCTTAAAAAATAAACTGTAAAATTTCTTCGACCGTTGTTATAACCGTATGACCGTAATCACCATATCACAGTGGTCCCAAGCACCCGAAAAGCTGGCTAAAAGTCGAATTATGAGTGAAAATATTTGAAAGTTATTTTCAAATCGTTTTTTGGATCAAGAAATTCGAATCTAGTCTCAACATTTTTAAAAACAAAATGGCTGACAATATGGCCGCCAAAATTTTACAAAAATTGTATTATTCTGATGAAAAGTCATGTATGTGGGTTTTTTGGGTCGGCGAATCCGAATATGGTCTCAAAATTTCCAAAAACAAAATAGCTGACAAAATGTCCGCCAAGATTTTACAAAAATTGTGTTATCCTGATGAAAATTCATGTACATAGGTTGTTTGGGTGGAAGAATCCGAATCTGTTCTCAAAATTTCCAAAAACAAAATGGCTGACAGAAAATGGCGGCCAAATTTTCACGTAAATTGCGTTATCATGGTAAGAATTCATGTACATGGTTTTTTTTTTGTCGAGAATTTCGAATGTGACCTCCGAAATTCCAAAAAAAATGGTTGACCATTTTCAACATGTTCAAAAATGAAACTTTTCTGATAATTGAGTGAATAAAAAAAATCTTGCCTTTAAATTTTTAGATTAACATTTTTTTGGTCAATGTCCGGTATATATTATATGAAAGCAACGTATTTCAAATATTTTTTCATGCATTACAAACTGAAATCTCACAGCAGCATTTAGGTTCACTGACCTTCACAGTTTCAACGACATTAAGCCATTCCTCGTTTCCCTTTTTGAAGTTTTTAAGTATTCGGCAACTACTTTTCCACTTCAGTCTCATTTTTGACAACATAGTTGTCAATCTGTTTAGCTCGTTTTTTGGGATTTCAAAGAGCGCTCCGATTTTCTTTGAAAGCGCATTCTCCAGAATTTGTATTTGAACACTCAGTTCACAATTGCGGACGTCCTTAGTCAAGTTGAAAATCTCGAGACGAGAAATGTTCACATTTTCCTGATTTTCTAGAATACAATTTGAAAACATTTCACTTTTTACGATCACACAACTACTTAGAATAGTCGCTAGATTTGAATGTAAATTTCCTTCTCATCCTCGACCTCTCGTGACGGGGAGTTTGAAACTGCAGACCGGTTTTAGGCGGGCCTTAGTAGCGCGCTTACTGAGGCCGTACAGTACAAAGTTAGAAAAATATCGATAAAAGAAAAAGTAGCAGAAAGTAGCAGTTAATTTCTGGCATGCATTTAGAGGACTCAGTAATAAACGATTATATGTTACGTAGGAAGTGGTCGTAGGTAGCTGTTTTTTTGTAACTCTACATTTCTACGAATTTTTATGTCGCATTGTAAGAATTACATGGTGTACGTGAAAATATATGTTACTTTCGAAAAAAACATCAAATGTTATTAACGTACCTGGGGAAGTGTCCTCCATCTCGAACAATGTAAATATTCACTGGTTTTTGCTTTTTTCGAAAATTAGTCACTGAATAAAAATGACACGAGAAAAAGTAAAAAGCAAAGGAGTTAAACGAACATCGACTTTGTATTCAGGTACAAGAAAGGCAACTCGATATTAAGTGCCGTCTTTTTCGTATTAGTTTGCACCAAGGCCCTCTGTATGAAACTAACATGAACTAAATATCAAAATCGAAAATTGTTTTTTCGAATTTTGGCCAGCTTTTCGGGCGTTTGGGATCACTATGCGTATGACCAAATAAATGTTTCTAATTAAAATAACTACAGTCGGACCTCCACCATGTCATATTCCCCGCTACTAGTCTCGATCGTTTGCCCCTACTCTCGAGATGGCGTTTGCGCAGATAGTTTACACCCACACATGGATACATACGTGTGTGCGCAAATGCTTACTGCGCAACTTCCAACTGTCCCTGCGGACTACCTCTAACAAGTAATAACTCCCCCCGAAATTATGACATGGTGGAGGTCCGACTGTACGTTATTGTAAGCAATAATATAAAAAAGGATAGGAACATCTTCTGTCCTTTTCTATTGTATTATATTATTATTATATTATATTATACTATATTATACTATTATACTATATTATATTATTAACGTATAATCTAATTACATAATTTATTTATGTTCCCGGCTGCATTAATTCGTTCGTAAAAATATTAAAAGATTGTTCTGAATTATTGGGATAGGGCTAAAAACAACACTGTAAATAATGCATCAAAATCATTCGAAATGCAATCGGAAATGGAGAAAGTACGTATTCTAACAGTAGAAAATGATTTAACTTCTACTTACTTCAAAAGAAAAAGAACTTACGCTCCAAACTAAGTTATTTGAATGCAATTTATTCGTAGAAAGAAATAAACAATAGAAATTTGTTTGGACCGGAAGTTGTTGAGAATTTCTCCAAAATACCGGTGTATTTTCTTTTTCTTTTTATATTGATCCCGATTGTCATTATGATTATAATTGTTTTTAAATAAATAAAAATAGAAATTTAAATACATTATGAAAATTGAAAACAAAAGCAAAATTCGAAAATTCAAAACTCACAATATTAAAACTTGAAGATTTGAATTGAGAAATTTAAGTGAATAAGCAATAAAAAAATATATATTAAAGGAAAATTTATACATATAGTTTGGAAATTATCTTCTTGTAATTGGATTGTAGAAAGTATCGATTGATCAATCGATAGCTTTTTTTAAATTCATTTTATTCCTATCGACCAGCGATGTAAAATTCAGCAGATTTTTTTTAGTGTAACGTTTAGTACGTTTCCAGATGATAAATGTTAAAGAAGTTTGCGAATTTTGCGATAGATGGCAAAATTTCAATACAGTCGGACCTCCACCATTTCAACTTTTCGAGGGGTGTGTGTAGATCAGGGTTGCGAAGTTACGCGTAACTCGAGGTTTCTACGTAAATTACCTAAATGAAGTAATTTACGTAGAAAACTGTAGAAAACTAGTAAATTACACGACAAAGATGG
>JBAGKK010002888.1:0-12551 GCA_037177015.1 Euceroptres primus | reverse complement strand
GATTTCAATAGACGAACTACTTGCTTCTTCAAATTGAACTCTTCCTTTCTTTCATCGTTGTAGTATTCTTCCAAGTATAGGAGACGTTGCAAAATTTGTAAATAATTCCCTTCTGCTATATTCTTCATTTCAGGCAAAAGCTTTAGGAAATTGAACCACTCTTCATTTTCTTGTTCGATATTATGTTTTAACCGTTTCAAGGCTTTGATAAGTTTTCTTGGAACTGGATACGATGGGACTGGCATCAAAGGTATTGGTGGTCTAAATATCGAACTAAAAAATATTGATATTTATAAAAACAATTGTTGTCTTTTCAAAATTTAGATTCCATATTAAAATTTCTTGATTTTAAAACTGATTATTTTTAAGTATAACGGATTAATTGATTTATAATTTATAATAAATTATGTTAGACTGCAGATTTAATTATGTTTCATCATACAAGAAAAGTAATTCTATAAATACTTGGAAAGGGAAATTTCAACTAAAAATATTTATTTTAAATAACTAAATTTTTCAAACATCGAGTATAATCTATGCATTTAGGCTTTAATTAAAAAATTAGTTTAAAATACGTTAATTTAAAAATATAAAAGGATCTTTTTCATAGGGAATTTTCACAAAATCTTGAAGCATTACTTTAAAGCTGACCATTCTTTTTAATTTTCATATTAACAGATGAAAAATATTCAATCTAAAAATGTTATCAATTGTGTGGTCGCTTCTTTGAAGGAATCATTTTGTTAAAAGATTATAAACTTACTGCTGTTTCCTTCGATGCAGAGGAAGCCATAAATTGTTCCCCTTTTCAGACGTATATCTTCTCCTTTCAGAGAACATCATCATTCTAGCCATTTTCTGATTAATTATTTACTCTAAATAATTTTCCAAATTCATAAATTGCCGTTAGCATCTAAAAATTAAATCGTGGCATTATCAAAAAATTCTGTAGGAAGAACAAAAAAATTATCTGACTTTTTCTAAAAGTTTTAAAATATCAGAAAATTGTAAACTATATATTGAAGTATTAAAAGTTTATTCTTTATTGACAATTATTAATTTATTTCACTTGATAATAATGGAAAAAAATATCTAGAAAATTGTCATTGGATTTCAGTTATTTTATTTATTATCGAATTTTCTTCAGTTTTTAATTTATTTATCTTAAAGTTTATTTCTGATTTTTATCATTTATGATGACACGTATCACCTATTAAAAACATGAAATTAATTGAATTTAAATTCGGAAAAGTCATTTGAAAGTTTAATTGAATTTAGTTAAATAAGAACAGTAATTGAATACTTGGAATTTTTTTAATGCACATTTTAAATTTTAATTTTACTTCCTAAAAGAAGTATTTTTAAAATCAGTTTCAACAGAAAAATATTTGTCTTGAAATTGATTTCCGGGAACACGTGTCGTATCACGAGACGTGTCGTATCAAATGTTTCTCTGATTACACTCGGCTCACGTCTTAGACATAATATAACTTAATTAAAGCTTTGCCTGAAAAAACTACCACAAAGTATACAATTGTGTCTACTATGGATATTCATATTAGACATAATTGAATTATGTCTATGAATATTCATAGTAGACACAATTGAAAGTATTCTTTCTCTCACCTCAATTTATATCTAAGAATAATTGATAAAAAATTGTCTACCTTCTCTGAAGTTTGATGTTAGAAAGAATACATTTTCAAAATTATGATAAAATTCAATTTGTATATGTCTATTTTTCAAAATAATATTGAATGCTGAGAGACAAAAATTGAAAAACATTAAAATAAAATAAAAATAATACCTTCTCATAGGAGAATGTAAAAAAGTTTAAAGTTAAATCAAAATAAAATTTGAAAGGTACGAATCTTAAAAGAAATTGAGCATCCGGATTGAATAACCTGCTGAGCGCTCGAAAACGCGTAAATAATAAAATTGTCCACGCGTCTGAGTTTATGAAAATGTTAAAAATCAAAAATGTAATTTTTTAAGAACATAGTCTTGTAGAGAATAATGAGACAAAACTTTTATCTTGGTGCCGTTTTTTCGTTCGGTGATTATTTTTAATAATAAAAATTAAAAACTAAGCAAAGTTTACCCCCAAATTCAGTAAGTTTTTAAAATATAAATCATCATAAGTTGGCCAATTGTTGTTGAAATTATTTGAAATTTGGTATAAACACGAAGTATAGTCCAATGATGCTTTCAAAATAATAAAAAATCTGAAATTCGCCTATTGTTTAATAATATTTAAAAACAAATTGAGGCCGGTCGGTAATCATGTTTTTTTAGTTTCGCCGACAAAAAGTATCGAGGGAAGTTCATAGTTAAAAATAGTTCCAGTAAGGCACTTGTTCCTCACTATTCAAGAAAGATTTCTGGAAATTTTCAGACCGATTCTTTGAAAATTAACGGAATTAGGTATTTTATAAGAAAGCATGTGATGCCGCCAACGATAGCTCCGTGAGCACTGCACACTATCAAGTAGCGTACATGTCATTCGGCTTTCCATACTCGATTTTTCAATGATTTTTTAATGGTTATATGTTTAAAATAACGCCTTCCCACCATGAAATATCGAAATAATGAACTTTTATTTCTATAGTTCATTGTTTAAATGCTTTTATTTATATTATTTCTAAGTACTTCGTATATACTCAAGAAACGCGGCCTATATGGGTCGCTAGTAATATTTAATAAATACAAATAGTTAAGTTTTACTTTACTTAATAGGTGAAATTTTTTTCATTTTATTCTTTTTCGCTATAAAAATAATAAAAAGTCAGAAACTGTATTCTTTAAAATTTAATCATTTTCAAAGTTTACATGTCAACTGAGCCACATTCGATTGCAAGTCTGAAGAATTTTATAGAAATATGAATAAGTATTATTTTTAATAATATTTTTTGCTTTCATTATGCTGCAAAATATTTTAAAAATACTTTTACACTAATAGTTACTTCAGTTATGTCCGCCTGATGACCTCATACCTTTATTATGAGTTTATTATCTCATTTGAGTTTGCGGAAAACTCACCTTGTTTCTAGCACGTTTGTTCTTATTTTCATGCTAATCACTCTAAAGTGATTAGCCGTTTCTGAGCCTTTTTCTTGCATCTTTTCGCATTTTCGCAGAAGACATTGTTCACATAATTAAATAGCGATATACAATGCTTTAAATAAATTAAAAATCACTAAAACATACGCAAATTTGGTGTGAACTATTTCCGTAAACGACGCGAGTTCGTTTCTATGTTTTGTTTATATGTACCTACGAAGTGCTGATAGTGCTCATTGATCACGAAGCTATCGTTGGCGGCATAACATGCGGTGCATGTGATATTATAAAATATAGATATTATAAAATATCTAATTCCGTTAATTTGCAATGAATCGGTCTGAAAATTCCCAGAAATCTTCCTTGCATAGTGAGGAACAAATGCCTCACTGGAAGTTCTTTCAACTATGAACTACCTTCGATAATTTTTGTCGGCGAAACTAAAAAACATGGTTTCAGACCGGCTTTAATTTGCATTTAAATATTATTAAACAATAGGCAAATTTCAGCTTTTTTATTAACTTGAAAGCATTATTGGACTACACTTCATGTTTATACCAAATTTCTAATAATTTTAACAACAATTGGCCAACTTACGATGATTTACAATTTAAAAACTTATTGAATTTGGGGGTAAAATTTGCTTAGTTTTTAATTTTTATTATTAAAAATAATCACCGGACAAAACGCGGCAAATAGATGAAAGTTCCATCTCATTATTATCTACAAGGCTATATTTAAAAAAAATAAATTTTTGATTTATAAAATTTGCATAAACTCAGACCCGTGGACAATACTTTTACACATTTTCGAGCGCTCAGCAGATTATCGATCCGGACGCTCAATTATTATATCTCACATGCTGAGATATTCATAAAATTTTTATAAAATTTTTTCTTTTTTTTTCATTTTTCATAAAATTTAATTACTTATAAGATATTTATTTTTAAATTCAAATATTTTAACAAACTTTTGTATTCTGATTTTTATATTTCTATTTATTTGTTGATATTATATTTTATCCTAATAATTTCGGTTTAGTGCAAAAGTGTTCTTCTGTAAATAAAATAACAACTCGGATATCTAAAAAAATTAAATCTTGTGAAGAACAAATTAGTAATTTGTGTTATTAATAATAGTGGTTAATAATACAAAAAGTAATTCTACTCTTCAGCAATTTTATTAAATTTAAAATTAGTAAATCTGAGAGTTGAAGTGCATTTAATTTTAATTTTAAAAAATGTCTAACTGCAGTAAATTTTAAAGTCATTGTTGCATAAAATCTACAAAATTTTTAAATTCATTATTATTATTCTTAGGTTATGTTTTGCAACTTGCGGTAAGTTCTTTTTTCTTTCTTTAATGTAAAGAAAGTTTTATATTATTTATCTATGATATTTTTAATAAATTATTTTAGAAAATGAATTTGTGACAAATTCACTTTACCTGTAAGTTTGATGAAAGTTGTATTCTGTTACTTTTATGAATTCTTTTTGCGACGTTCGTACAACTCGATGATCAGAAAGACCAGAATGGAGCTTGGGTGAAGAAGAAAGAAGGGAAATCCCCTCCAGGTTCCAAAATAAGACAGCGCTGCCAATAGGAGGGATGTAACTTTCCATGGTTTTATGTCTACTCTGGGGAAATATTTCATGAAAAGATTGAAATACTTCAAAGTTTCCTAAAATTTCAAAAATTGGTGGCGAGAAATTTTAAAACAGCAATGTCTTAACAACACGTAATAAATCATGTCATATTAAAATATTCATAAATAAATAATTGTATATGATCTGCAAAACAAACTTAATTGGAAGAAAATTTCTTAGAAAATATGAAAGAAATTAAAAAGTTCATAATTAATAGCGAAATATTATATTTATTTATTTAATTATTAACGATCATTGTTTAAATAACCTGTTAATAAAAAATATTTTTTATTTAAAAAATTCAAATTTCGAAACCGTTGCATCTTAAATTTTTAATTTACCAAATTTGAATGCGTTCTAATATTCAAAAATATAAACATTGTTTCCCAATAATTTCGGTATAGCGCAAAATATTTTTATAATTTTTCGACATACGCGCTTAACGGAGGAATTCATAAGACAGTCAGAAAAAGAAGTCAGTCAAAGCACCTATTTCCTCAGGTTTTGAATTTAAAACAGTTTTTTTATTAAATTTTTTTTAAGACGAAATGCGAAAAATTTTATTTCCGATTAAGTAAGTCATCAAAAGTTGCACACGAATAAAAATTATATTTTTTTAATTCGGGATCTGCAGACAGATTTAGGTAAAAAAAGAGCTTATCTTCATTTAAAGCTTCTGAATGAAAAAAATCTGTAATTTTTATCCAATTGAAAATTTTAATGGCAGATTAGATCGGAAATAAAAGTTTCTACATTTTGACTAAAATCTTTAAGGGCATGTAACACTTATCCGATCCCTACCTTACCGGCATTTTTTCGACAAACTTACATTCACACGAAATGAGATATTGAGTTGAAAATTTTGGGAATTAAATAGAAGGTTTAAGGAAAATTCATCTGGTTTTAAGTTTTCAAAATAGCAAAAAAAATTTTATCAACAATTTTTTTCGTAATTACAAATATCTAGGACCAGATAAACATTCCTTAATGCTTTTTATTTAATTCCTTGAATTATTGAAAATGAAAAAATTTAACCTGTAAAACTTGATAATCGGAAATATAAAATTTCTTATTGGAAATAAAAAAATTAAACTTGTACAATTTAATAATTTAAATTTAACAATCATCATATCAGTTCATTTAATTTACTGTATTCTGTATTTTTGTAAAAAGAAAAATGTAATCTGCAAAATTTAAGAGTTAAAATTTAAATTATGATATTTAAAAGTATATCGGCTCAACTGATAAACTATTGAAAAGCTTTGAAGGATTGAATGATCTAAGACAAAAGAAAAATCCAAAAGCATAATTTATATTGTGCATTATTTCCTGTCTTTGAATAAGTACGTTGTAAGAGAGTATAAAAAGGTTTCAATATTTACTCTTCGTTGAATTGTAATATTTAAAAATTACAGCTGATTTTAACTACTGTAACAAATGTTCTATCTTTAAAACTCATCATTATAGAACTGTGTCATACAAACTACCTATAACTAAATTTTATTGAATAAATTAAGGTAGATCTTTACCCTATGGGCATATAAAAGAGTAAGAATTTTTAAAATTAAAATACCCCCTGCTTTTACGTCAAACATATAATAAAAAATACCTCCGGTTCAATAATCAGACGAGTAATTTTGTTCACATAATCATCGTTAAATTGTTTATGATCTTTTCCCCTTTTTCTCCTTTTCCCCAATTTCAAAGATACGTTCAACCAGTCTGCCAGTGTATTCCCTTTGTCGCTTTCTCCCATCTCCAATCTATTCTGTAAAAGTCTTCTCATCTCCATTTGGGACATGTCGCTTAAAGTGAATCTATCGCCCAGACAGGCTCCATTTTTCTGGCAGTATTTTATAAATTCTCGCCAGCAATCATCGATTTGCAGCACTTTCGGATTTCCAATAACTATCAGTAAAGCCTTTGCTCGAGTGATTGTCACGTTGAATCGCTGAAATGATTTTAGAATTTGATTCTGGTAGCTGGTGAATAAACTTTGGATGTTTTTTTTACAAATTATTGCTTAGGTATTACTTAGGTTTTCAATTATGACTGGGTATTGCTAGAAATACCTTTTCGTGTGACAGAAAGCCAATGTGAAACCTTCCTTCGTTTTGGAATAAACATGATCTTACGGTGGAGATAATTATTACATCTTTTTCCTGACCTTGAAAAATTTCTACAGTGCCGACAGACACGTCTTTCCATCCTTTTTTCTCGAGTTCTCGCATAATAACCGAACTCTGAAGTCTGAATGGAGTCACGATTCCGATGTCCTTTTCCTCGATTCTTGATTCACCGAATTTTCTTCCCAGCAATTCGCTTATGTATTTCACGACCATTTCGGCCTCCCTCTCATTAGAGGCACTAAAATAAATTTTTATTAGGATTTTATGAATTTCAACTGTAAAGGACTTTTAAACAGAGCTGAACAGTATTTCAAGAAAAATCTATTGCGAGTATTTGCAATATAAAACACATTTAAATCATTTCTAGGTTCTCAAAAAACAATTTGTACTAAACCCATTTTTCCAAAATAGTTATCTTAAGGTAGATGCCCGATTCCTGATCATTTAGGGTCAGGAGCTCCAGTTTTTGTGATATATAAAATTTTTTTATGTTTAAAAACAAAAACTTTGAATCCCTCGTATAATTGGAATATTCTTCTTTAAAATGAGCGTATAAAAAATAAAACTTATTTTCCAGAAAAATTCATTTTTCTGTGAAAACTTAAAAATTCGCAATGAGCGACCTCTAAATATTATCCGATTTATTTCTCTTTCCACGTGGTTCAGTTTTAACCCAGAAGGAACAAAAAGATGGAAAATGCAAGTTAAGATTCGGACCTTTTTTTTTGAACACCGCTATTGTGTATTTTATCTGAAATACTTACTTGTATTTTAAATTAAATACATTCTGAATTAATTAAATAAAATTAATATTAATCCTATACGCATTATTTAAAAGCCATATTTAAGCAGCGTAGCTTCACAGAGCCTTTTGAATTATTTGTAAATAAGAATGAATTTTTTGGATCACCAATTCTTAGGAATACACAATGAACTCTTCGGAATTCCCTATGAATTCATTGAAATTCCTGGAAATTCACCAGAGATTATTTGGAATTCTTTAAAATTGACCAAAATTGTTTGTAATTCTCCAGAATTCATCATGATTTCTTTGGAATCTTTCAAAAACTCACCAAGGTTTCTGTGGAATCCTTCAGAATTTACCTTGATATCTTGGCAATTCACACTGAACTCTTCGGAATTCATCAGAAATTCATTGCAATTCTTCGAAATTCACAAGGAACTCTTAGGAATTCTTTGGAATTGAGTGTGAATTTCGATGAATTCCAAAGAATTCAAGTTGAATATTTAAGAATTACAGATGAATATTGAAGAATTCCAGATGAATTCCAAATAATCACTGTTGAATATTAAAAGAATTCCAGATGAATTCGAAATAATCGCTGGTGAAATCCGAAGAATTCCAATGAATCCATGGTGAGATCTGACGAGTTATAATGAATTCTTGGTGAACTCTGAAGAGTTCATTATGAATTCCAAAGAATTCAAGGTTATTTCTAAAGAATTTCCGGTGAATCCTGAATAATGCCAATGTTTTCATGGTGAGATAGTGAGTTTCGAGGAATTTTAATGAGTGCATGAAAGAATTCCAGAGAATTCAAGACGAATTCTGAAGGATTTATGGTGAATTCCGCAGAATTCCAATAAATGCATGTTGCGATTCGAAGATTTCCAATGAATTCATGCTGAATTCTGGAGGAATTACAATGAATTCATTTTGAATTCCAAAGAATTCATTGTGAATTCCCATGAATTCCTGGCGGATCCCAATGCATTCCTGGTGAATTCCAATGAACTCCTGGTGTATTCTGGAGAATTCCACAAAATTCCTGGTGAATTTTGAAGAATTCCAATGAATTTTTGATGAATTTCGAAGACTTCGTTGTGATTTCCAAAGAATTCATCATAAATTTTGAAGAATTCAGGGTAAATTTCCTAAAAATCTTAACAAATTCATATTTCAAAATAATTCAAGGCTCTGTGAAACTCCACTGCATGGACTTATGGATTGTTAGACAGTGCGGATGGGTTTATTATTTATATCACTTATCCGATCCTTACCTTACCGTCATTTTTTCAACAAGCTGACCTTCCAATGAAATGAAATATTGGGTGAAATATTTAAGGAATTAAATAGTAGGCAGTAAAGAAAGTTTGTCTGGTTTCAAATTTTCAAAATTGCAAAAAGAAATGTTCAAAAAATTTTTTTGCAATTACTAATATAGAAGACCAGATAAACTAGCCTTAATGCTCTTTATTTAATTCCCCAAATTTTTATCTTGGTATATCATTTCGAGTGGACGTGAATTTGTCGAAAAGAAAGATGACGGTAAGGTAGGAATATACTGGTAGAACATACCTTTAATTTAGTAAATATTTTAGATAAAATCCACTTTTCTCAAATAAATTTCAAATAAAGTGCAAAAATACTTAAATATAGTTTGTATTTTAATTGAAAAACACTGGCTAAATTGTATTTTGCCTGCAATGTATTTCAACTACTTTACAGCGAAATACTTGTATTTTGAGTAGTGCATTTCAAGTATTTTGTGCCCAGCTCTGATTTTAAACTCCGAATTAATCCTGACCCTAGCGGATCAATGGAATCGAGTGGACACCGAATTCGGTATCCAGTCGGTACCATTTTGCTTAACATTGCCTAAAATGGGCAATATAACGATTTGAAATGTCGCAATTATTATTCTAAATTAAAATTGAAGTTAGTTTGTAAAGGTTTTAATTAATTAATTCAATTCTTTATTTGTAGAAATTAAAAAACACAATGTCATACTTGGCGTCTGCTAAAATGCGGCTTCAAGTGCTTGTTCAGCAGATGTTTGCCCGCCAATTCAAAAATAAAAATGAAACTAAACATTGAGAAGTATGATTGATTTCAAAATTTGATGAATACTAATAAAAATATTGATTACGTTTGACAAATGAACAAAGTAGTACACTTAACTAGTTTGTTGAAAATTATAATAAGTTTTTTGGGAATTCTTTTAATTTTGATAAACAATTTAAAGTGTTCAACGTAGTATGAATTTCGAGACAAAATTAAAACAATAATAATTTCGTTTATTTATTTATCACTTCAAATAATATTTAAAACAGGGTTAGGACGATTTCTTACTAACTCAATTCTATGGAAACAGTAAAAGAAATACAAAACCATGGAAAACGGAAAAGAACAGGAATAAAATAAATGCAAAAAGATTGGTTATTTGTCTCAAATAGAAATTGTATTTCATAAAAAATTTTTACAAAAAAACTAACATTTCTCAATGACAAACATTAGTTGGACTGTGGCATGTATAATCTACTGCAACACGTTCATTCAAAAAGTTGTTAAAAAACAAGAGTGGAAACTAACCTAGATCCAAAAAATAATTTCCAGATAAATGTCAAAAATGACAATTTGCAAAGTATCAAAGTCCACCAAAAAAATTCAAATTGCATTTTTGACGAAAGATAGACGACCGACAACTTTCCTGAGGCACCCGTATTATCGACAAGTTTTCAAATTAGATCTGCGGGTGGTTTCAAAAAGAATTTCCAGATAAATGCCAAAAATGACTTTTTTTGCAATTTACATTTTTTTGGGGGCTTTGGTAATTGAAGAATCACCGACTCTGACATTCATCCAAAAGTTCTATATTAGAAACCACCCCTATGTCTAATATGAAAACTTTTGGATAATAGGGGTGCCTCAAGGAAATTTCTGGAACCGATATCAACAGTTAGAATTATCATTCAAATTTTTTTGGGGACTTTAATACTTTGAAAATATTCATTTTTGACGTTTATCTGAAAATTCTTTTCCGACTCTTATTTTTAAGCAACTTTTTAAATGAAATTTCGTCAATAGATTATAAATGCCATAGTCCAACTAATGTTTGTCATTGAGACATGTTAGGTTTTTTGTGAAACTGTTTGATGAAAAACAATTTCTATTTGAGACAAATAACCAATCGTTTTGCTTTTATTTTATTCCTGTTCTTTTCCTTTTTCCATGGTTTTGTATTTCTTTCGATGTTTCTTTAGAATTGAGTAAGTAAGAAATTGCCCTAACCTTGTTTTAAATATTATTTAAAGTAATAAATAAATATACGAAATTATTATTCGTTTAAGGTAGTTCGGCCATTCTATTGATAACGGTGAAGTGCCCTCTTTTATTGCACAAATCGATAGCTGAATACATTCTACTCATGCAAATTATCATCATATAGGGCCTTTCGGGGCTTAAATTTGAATGAATTGCTTTTAAACTTGACCTATTTAACTTGCAGGCATATGGAAAACCCTTTCCCGCGCTCAATAATTCCGAAATTGTGGCTTAGTTTTGCGGTAGAGAACACTATAAGAACTGTTTTTCATAAAGAAAATTTAATGCCGGTTCCAAATATCATCATTTCAAGGTACCTTTCGGGGAAAAATCTTAAGAAAAATGATAAAATCTGCAAAAAAACTTACACTCTTAGGCCATCATCCTCGCAATGTCAAAATGTGATGTTGGCAACGACATCAGGCTTTAGCCGGAAGGCGCGCGAAATTCAAACCCATGAGATTCCGTATTCATGACATTCAGTGTAAACATTATCAATTTAAAAACGTTTAATGCACTACACTTGACTATGAACATATAATATATACATTTTGACATATAAACAAATAAAATGCATTGCAGGAAAGTTAATTGATTCCAATTATTTTAAATTGTTTCTTTTAAAATTTGAATCGTTTTGCAGATTCTGATACGAACATTTTTAAAGCTTAATTGACAATTACATGAAAATTCCCAAAAGTACTGAAATATACGGACATGCAGTCTCAAATAAAATTTTATAAATAAAACAATGGGAATGTGAAATGAGAAATGAAGGTACGACGAACAGCTTCACTTTTATTACAGCACAAATAAGTAAAAAAAATTATTATATTCATTTATTACAATGAAATGAAAAATCGCAATTAAAAACTGTTTTTCGGTGTTATAAACGTTTCAATGAAGGTCGTTACATTTCCAATAATTTTTTTTGTTAACGGTAACTCATGTTTTTCCGTTGATGTGTACTCTTAAACAGGTAGCGATTCCTTTCGATCCGTTTTGCTCACATTCCTTTGTTAAATCTACCAAAGTCACACCAGCCTGCACCATTTTTTCAGCATCATTTTTGTCACAATTTTATTCGTTGCCAGTTCTGCTAACTGCGGTAAATTCTTACGTTGCTTAGATTCATTTGCTTTGCGCTGGCAGTATAATTGCATCGTTACAGCTTTTTTTTGTAAAGTATCATCTGTGACATTAAAATGTTCAATAAGACCCTGAAGAAGAAGACAATCAGCATTTTTGTGCATTTTTGAGTACGGATTTCCATTGTGGTTGTCAGATACGTGTTTGCCAGAAGCGCTAATTTTGCAACTTTCCCTTGCTTGATCAGTGATATTGTGTCTGTCAAACCATAAAGTAACAAGCAGAAACTCTTTTCAAGATCGTGTTGCTGCATCCAACTCCAAATGAAGGGGAAATTAAACCATAAAATATTATGCCCGATCAATAAGATTTGCGATTTGAAACTCTTTAGGTAGGCAATGAAATCTCATGCTACTTGATCTGATGGATTTGTTGTGACAGGCTTTAAAAAATGTAATAGACGACAGTAGATAGGTAAGGGGGTTTCTGGACCGCTATGTGTGAGTGCATATCTGTGTGTGTGTGTGTCCGTGTGTGTATCCGTGTGAGTTTGAAGGTGTG
>JBAGKK010002877.1:0-12552 GCA_037177015.1 Euceroptres primus | reverse complement strand
TATATATATAAATAAATATAAATATATTCTTGTGAAAAATTAAATTTCTAATTTAAGTAATAATTATTTTACAGCAACCTCTCTAAAGTGCTGGCAATGCACGTCGAATTTGAGTCCAGCTTGTGGTGACCCCATGAATAATACTGAACACCATGGAACTTTCCACATACAAGACTGCGATTCTACTTCACAACATCCTTACTCCTATGGAAGACACATGTGTCGCAAAATTGTTAGGAGAGGTAATTAAAATTGATTATTGTACAATAATTCTATTTTATAATAGACAATCGAATTTTAATTCAAAGACCAATAACTAAATTTGGATTCTTAATTAATTAAAGGTAGGAGAATTAAGTATAGGCACAATTTTTGAAAGCTCTAAAGGGGGATGAGAAAGCTAAAGGGGATGAAATATTGATTATTCAAAGTCAATTTGTAGACATTATTTTAAAATTATAAGGAAGAAGGTAAGGAATAAAGACCTAATTACGAGGTTATTAAATTTTAATTGGAAAATCGAATTGTAAAGGACTTTTTATGTGAACTAGACTGTTCACTGTTATTAATCATACCAAGGACACTTGGATCGTTTTTATCAATTAAAAACATTGGCTTATGTATCTCAATTTCTTTACATATTTTTTAGCCTTTTTTATTTATATTTGCTTTTAATTTTTCAATTATTTAAATTATATTTACTTGTATTTATTGTTGACGCTTTTTTTATTACTTTTATTTCAATTTGCTAAAAGTTCCTCTTATAAATATTAGTATATATGCATTACTTAATTACTCTTTAAAAACCTAGTGTTTTTACGTATTCAAGAAACCTGATTTTTCTAAAAGAAACAGTTTCCATGAAAAAAGTCAAAGAACGAAAGCAAACCGTAAAACCTTGACATATGCACGTACATGAGACAAGAAATCTTAATTTTCATTCTTCTCTTATAAAAACCATCGAACGTGAGTTATGCCATATACATATAATATCATTTCTTGAAAATAGTCACGAATTTGATTTGGGCACCTTTGATTAATAAAATTATTTGAGAAAAACAGGGATAAGATCCAAGAAAAACGCAGAATGTTGAAATCATTGAAAAATACCTGCGAAAAGTGATACCATAAAAGGTCATAGTACTTTAATTTCTTTCATGCTGTTGGTTTACGGTTTTCTGGAACTCTAAGGCTTCATGCCTTTTTATACATCTTGATCTACTTAAGTTGTGAGGTTTTGCCTCTTTATTTTTGCTCCAAAAAACCGTTCGAGTCTATTTTTAATTTAGAATATACAATACAATTTACATCAATAATCTAAATATTATTTTATTAAATCTAAATCTAAATATTAAATCTAAATCTAAAGCTTCTTTTTTAGGCAAGTAAAATTAGCAGAGTAGTATAAGTAAAATTATATGAAACTGTTTATTCCAAATGATATAATTTTTCCATATAATATTATTGTTCCATATAATTTATTTGTAAAATGTTAATTAACACAGAAAATTCTACGGCATCATTTTAATCGGCAGCAAAATGAGGAATAGAAAAACAAAGACTGTGACTATAGAATAAATGATCTACTTCAGAATAAAATAATATCGCTGCAAATTAAAATAATGTTCCAAGATTTAGTGTGAAGTCCCAAAAATGAGGAAGAACATTTTTGATGACAAGGAGTTGGTTTTCTCAAATTGGATAATTGTCAATTGCTAATTATGAACGAGACGTAGGAGTGATAAATGTGTATACAAGAATACTCGCTTAGAGGATGACGTACTTTAGATGCAAGCTGCAATTTAAGCTCGACCATCTTCTAGGTAGTCTGTAACATTTCCTGAATACGACTTTGGTCTTGTGGAATTGAAAGAAGTATTTTTTAGCGATGCTATGACTCACGACAACGTGGTCAACTTCGCAATTGTAATAATTAGATGTTCAGGCAAGGTCAGCCGCACCCGCAACCATGTCGTCCGATCCAACACCAAATCATAGAGAAATCGTTACTCAACGTATGATTTTATTAGTGTCGCGACAGCATTTGCCATTCGCGTTTTATTATTGCATTGGGCTGAAGGACTCACATCCGGAAAGATGTCGAAACGAAGATCACTGTTAAGATTTTATTAGATACTGGAAACGCAAGAACGATTTAAAAAGAGCATTCTTCATTCATTCAGAAAATTGAGAAACGACCCTGGAAGATACTTATGATTATTTTACAGAGATTTAATTTTTTATCGAGATGATTCAGCTGATTTTATAGCATTTATTTACAAAAGTCTGAAGAAAAATATAACAAATATATTTTTGTTGACTGATTCATAAATAAAAACAGCTTATGATTGAGTTTTTAACTGATTAACTGATTTCAATATATTTAAGATATAAAAGTAAAATGTTAAAGTTCGTTAGACTAAATGCTACTTTAGTCTGTTTTTATCGATTTTTTTTATTTTTTTGAAAAAATTGGTTGAAATATACAAGATAAATATCTGGTAAGGGTATAATTTTATAGATTTCAGGAAGAGAAAGAAGTTTGAACTAGTAACTGCTATTCATATTTTGCGTCGTTTTCGAGAAAAATAAGATTTTCAATCGATAAAAATGATATTTCTTCAATTTTGGAGATAAAAATCAGTTTTTCTTCACTTTGAAGCTCAGAAACCTTAATAATCTCATGAGGCATGTTTTGCACATTGTTTCTGAACTAAAAACAAACGCTTTCAAAAATAAAATTTTGAAGTTCGTTAAGCTAAATGCTATTTTAGTCTCTTTTATAGATTTTTTATATATATTTTTTTGAATTTTTTTTTAAAATACACAATATATACATCTGGTAAGGGTGCAATTTCGTACATTTCAGTAAAGGGAACAATTTTAAACTATAACCTACTATTTATATTTTGCTTCATTTACGAGAAAAATGAGATTTTTGTGAAATAAATTTTGAATAAAATAAAAAAAATTTTGAAAAATTCAAAACTTAGCCATTATTTTTTAAAGTTAAAAGTATTTTTGATTTTTTTTAAGTTCGAATCTTTTTTTTACTTTTTCTTAAAACCAAAAATAAAGCTTGAGATGCTTGCTTTTAGATCCTTGAATAGCAAAATGTCGTTGTTTGTTTTTTTGAAAAACATAATGGCGGATCCAATATGGCTGCCGACATTTTTCAAAATTCTTCAATTTTTATGAAAATTTATATACAGGGGTTTTTGGGTCGCTGATCATGAATCTGTTATAAGATTCTTCAAATTCAAGATGCTAGATCCAATACTTATGGCTGCCGAAAATTTTCGAAATTCTCCAATTTCTATAAAAATTTGTATATAGAGGGTTTTTGGGTCGCTGATCATGAATCTGTTATCAGATGTTTTAAATTCAAGATGGCGGATCCAACATGGCTGCCGCAGTTTTTAAAACTGAGTTTGTTTACTTTTTATTATGTTTTTAGCCGTAAAATCACGTTGCCCAGCTCTCACTACGTGTAGATAAACGAAATATAGAGAATTAGAACCCCTATTATACTCAAGTTTACAAAATGAACCTAGAGGTGGTTTCAAAAAGAATTTTCAGATAAATTTCAAAAATTCAGAAATACAGATAAAAATTTTTTGGGAACTTTGATACTTTGAAAATGGTTATTTTTGACATTTATCTGGAAATTCTTTTTGAAACCACCCCTAGGTCCATTTTGAAAACTGGAGAATAATAGGGGTGCCTCAGGAGGGTTGCCGGATGTGATCTGAACAGTCAGAAATGCAATAAAAAATTTTTCGGGACTTTGATACTTTGAAAATTGTCATTTTTGACATTTATCTATAAATTCTTTTTGAAACCACCCCTAGGTCCATTTTGAAAACTTTAGTATAATAGAGGTTCTAGTTCTCTATATTTCGTTTAACTCCACATGGTGAGAGCTGGGCAACGTGATTTTACGGCTAAAAAACATCATAAAAAGTAAACAAATTCAGTTATAAAAAATTTCGGCAGCCATATTGGATCCGCAATCTTGAATTTAAAAAATCTGATAACAGATTCATGATCAGCGATCCAAAAACCCTCTATATACAAATTTTTATAGAAATTGAAGAATTTTGAAAATTGTCGACAGCCATATTCGATCTGCCATTTTAAATTTGAAAAATCTGACAACAGACTCATGATCAGGGACCCAAATTTCTTGTATATAAATTTTCATAAAAAATGAATAATTTTGAAAAATTTCGGCAGCCATATTGGAACCTTCATCTTGAATTTTGAAAATCTGATAAGAGATTCATGATCAGCGACCCAAAAAACTCTTATATTCAAATTTTCATAAACGTTCATTATAGACAAATTGTTTTATTCAAAAATATCGAAATACGAAAAAAAATTTGGCTTTTAGCCGTCATATTGAATGCTGCCATCTTGAATTTTAAAAAACCTACCCTTACAATTTGAAGATAAGGGTCCAATGACGCGAATTTACTAATTGAAGAAATCCACTGACGGTTCCGATGTGATATACAAAAAAATTTTCATGCAAAATTTCGTGTTTTTTGTTAAATAAACAAATATAACTTTTTTAATATGCATTTTTTCAAAATTCTAACTGCAGGAATCGAAAGTTCAGACAATTTTACGTTAGAAATTACTAATATCGATTTTTTTAAGGACCGATTTCATAATGAAGTATCAAAAGTGTCAAAGTATCAAAGTATCAAAAAAGTGTCCACAGAAATTTTTTGTTTGCAAACAAGTGTTTTCAATATTAACTTAGAAATCAAACTTCTCAATGAAAAAAAACTTTTTAAGATTCATTGAAAAATCAACTATTTTTTTATTTAAAAAATTGTTTTATTTACGAAAATAATATTCGAGTAGATAGAAACACCCAAGCTTTCTGGATGCAATAGAAAATGATTGCTTCCTGAACCTTGGCAGTAGTGTCATGCGTTTTGCATTACATAATATTACCTTCATTTGGATTGTCTGAATGAATAATAATAATAATGCTTTAACAGTTCAACCTGGAAGAGAAATCAACTAATTGAGAAAAAAACAAAAATATTATTTTTCAAAGGCCACGTAAAAGTCTAGAAGAATTTTTATATACATATATTGCTATTGGAAATTATCTTAATATTGTCCTTTAAATTTACAAATAATTCATAATTTTTTATTAAATCATAATTATTTATATAATCATAAATAATATATATATATATATATATATATATATATATATATATAATATAACACAAAATTAAATATAATAAAAATTATATACAACTGGCATTTGACGGCTATTTTTTAAATTTTTCAGTGCATGGACAACGAGAAATTATCCGTCAATGTACGGAACCGACCCCAGAAGAAAGGGACATTACTGATGGAACTTGCAGTCAAATGGCACAACCAAGCTATGTAACGATAGAATCCTGTCATATTTGCAGTACAGATTTCTGCAATTCAGCCACTTCCCTTTCAGGCAAAAGTTTTGCCTTCGCTACTATTGGTGCTCTTCTCACTTGTTATTTTTCTGCATCCAAACTCTCAATTTTCTAAAGAAAAGACACATTTTTTAATATAAAAGAGTCAAGTTGAAATACACGTCATCATGAGAGGCGTTTTAATTTTTTAACGCAAATCGTCAGTTCGATAAGCGTGTAAAAAAATCAGGGAAAAAATTGCAGCTCTCAGTTTCAATTTTCAAGGCACAAAAAATGTCGGTCTTATTTTTTGAAAAAAAAGAGAAAAAATATTTCGAATTAGTGTTCTACAAATTAGAATTAAGATTAGAGATATTGAACAAACAATGTTAAAAATCATTCCCATGACAAAGTTTGTAGACTTAATTTCAAGCACAAAAAAAGGAATTTTAACGTTTATTTTTTAATAATAAAAAATAGAGGTTTGAATCTGCATTTTACATAATGGAGAATAAAATTGAAAAGAAGAGTAATAAATTAAGTAATGTTCAGAATCAAATATTTCTGTTTCGAATTAAAAATAAATATATTCACTAGTCGATAATTTAATTCAAAATTAAATGTTCATCTTCGTGAAAAATGTATTTAACAGTCTACAGATTTTGTTTAAAAAAGTAAAAAAGGTTCTATAATAGTAATAATTATTATAAATAATTTTAATGTATTTAAATTTAGGTCACCGAATCGAGAAACGGGTAACGATAATTCAAAAAAGTAGGCTACCGAACAAAATGTACAGTTTCTTAATAATTATTGACTTCAATTCAATCTTCGGAAAGAAAAATTAATTTTCAAAAATTCAGAATCTCGATGTAAAATTACTCAGCGACTAATATTTCTTATTTAATTTGTTGGGACCAATCGGTTTTAAATCTTACTAACTGCACTCCTACCTCTTTCATACTTTTGTAGATAAATTTCTTCAAGAATATATTCGTCTAATTTTTCTCGCTTGAAGCGAGAAAAACTCGCGAAAAAAACTCTAGAAAACTCTCTTCCTACTTTCTAATCTGCGATTTTAGTCAAAAAGAAAAGCAAAATCGTAGTGTATCACTTATCAGGAATCCGTCCAGTGCGTAGAGCTATCGAAAGGGTAAAAATTGGCGAGCCTTTTTTTAATTAGCCTTTTTAAGGAAAGTTAGATTTTTAAAATAGACTTTTGTGAACCGAGCGAAATTAAAATGATTGTGCTGTTGAATACGATTTTACGTAAAAATAAAGCTTTATCGTCGTTACCTTGAAATATAGAAATTATAAATAATTTATAATAGATATCATTTAAAATATTTATAAATATTTTATAGTTATAAATAACTAAAGGGCAGAATGTAATTAAAAGGTAAAATAACTAAAAAGTAAAATATGGTCCCATAACTCCTGGTTTAAAATTAATTTTTTAACTGGATCAGGAATTGATACGATTGCGATAATATTGCCAATATTTTTTGCATCTAAAAGACTCGTGAATTTTTGAAGTTTAAAATATTATATTTGAAACAATGAATCGAAAAATGTCTACTTTAATAAAAAATTATTGACAAATAAATATTAGAAAAACTATTTTCTTAGTAAAAGTATTTAAATTTAATAGTTCTGTCGACAATCACAAGTACATTAAATTAGCACTCGAGAATAGAATTTACATCTAGAGATATGTATTTTTATATGAAAAGAATCTATGAAAAATGCTTTATTATTATCTATGAGCAACACTTACTTTCTAGTCTTCACGAAGTCTTAAAATTGCATTTGCTACTTCGATAATTTATTTTTACAAATTAAGTACCTATTCACTTTAAATGTTTTCAACATTATTTTTCTTTTAAAATCAGTTCTCACTTCACAAACTTAAATATAATTTACTCTAGCCTAAATATAAATTCTTAGAACAAGAAGAATACTATTCTGATTCCATCGTTGGGAATTTAAATACTATGATTGCGTATAAAATTAAGAAACTTCCTTAACAGTTTTTATTTAAACAAAATTAAAGATATAGTTCAAAGGTCACGAGGCTTTTTCCTTCGGCGTTTTTTTTCTCTACTTTACATTTTAAGTCCTTTTCTCCAATGAAGCTAAGTTTTCCTTAAATTTCTCTTCGTTTTTAAGGAACACTTTTTTTTGCCACTAACTAAGAGAATTTAAAAAAAAATTACAGAGAAATTTAATTCCAAAAAATTTGAGTTTTTAGAGTCTTGAAATTTTTTTCACTTAGTTTCGATTGGTTGTTGTTGTCCCTGGAAATTTGGCGTTGGGGTCACATCTACAAATACAGCAACTTGGATAGAGAAACCAATCCATGAAGATTCCTTTGCAATCATTGTCAGGATCATAAGCTAGCAATCTATGCCATTTGTATTTTTGCTCACATCCACAATCACCAGCGCATCTGTTGGTTTGAGTTTTCCTGTAATTAAATTCATACACTTATTAGTTTATTTTAATTTGACAAAAATATATTTTATATTCAATCAATTTATTTCCTTCATGAATACCTTTTTCGGTTGTTTACATTCTTTTGTCGTCCCATAAAATGTATTTTATATTATGTAATTTTTTTTTGTTGGGTGGATGCATATACGGATATGAATTATAATTTATATTCAATACTAAATTTGTTTTTTACTAAATGACTAAGTTATTTTCATTTAGCAATAATTAATTTAAAAATACTTACGAGCAAACCTCCTGATGAATAGCCTGCTCAAAATGTTGAGTGTTTACAATAGCACGAACTTTTCCTGCACTGTTGGTCGACCAATAAGGTGTCACAATTTCCACCTTTGACTCACATGCATCTACTCTGTAAAAATGTTAATTTATATTGCAATAAATATGTCCAAATTAATTAAAAATAACAATTAAAGTTCTTTAGAAATAAAAGATAAAAGTAATGAAAGTAAAATAAAAATAATGAAAATAAAATAAAAAATAATTATAATTACCTCCCACTGTCGTTCGCATTATGAGCCTTTCCAAGAGACTGTCTGGGTTTTCTAATTTTGCTAAAGTATGAATCTCCCGATCCAGAATGTGGATCGAATTTAAGATCATCCCAAAATTTCGGCCCTCCATCTGGAATATCGTGATTCGTTGCTGTTCTTTTTCTTCGATTTGTTGGATCTCTTCTGGGTGGTGCAAATTCGTTCATTTCAAAATCTCCATACATTCTCTTCATTAAAGCTTTATTTTCATCTATAAATAGTTCTATTCGCTCGCTGAAATAGAGTTCATATAAATTAAATCAAATTTTAAATTATTATTAAATTTTTTAAATTATTATCTTCTGTTGATTTTTTATTTACTCTTCCCTATTTATAAATTAGTGATTAATAAACTTAATCTCTGCTCGATAGTACGAATTATAACATTTTTATATTGATATCTAAAAAAAAGCTTCAAAGCTTTATTTTCATGTATAAATGGTTCTATTCGCTCACTGAAATAGAGTTCATATAAATTAAAATCAGATTTTTAATTGTTAAAATTAGATTAGAAAATTTAGATTGGTTAAAAGTTGGGTTAAAAAAATTGATTCGATTTAGCTTAGATTAAAAGATTTAATTTTTTAAATTATTATCTACTGTTGATTTATTATTTACTCTTCCTTATTTATAATAATAAATTTGTGATTAATAAACTTAATCTCTGCTCGATAATATGAATGGTGACATTTTTATATTGATATTTAAAAAAATGAAGAAAAGCTTATATTACATAAGAAGAGAAAATTACTCTAAGGCGTGGCTGCAATTTAATTTTCATTTTAGTAATAAATCCTGAGGCTTCATCGCAGACTAATTATCTTGTGATTGCAGCTTAATTGCAATATTTTTTATGTGAAAGAATCTCATCTGCAGTGAAGTGCGCTTTGGGAAATAAAATTCAGCATTTTCTTACCCTCTTTGAATAAATCGAAATAATCTTTTTTATTTACTTATTCAATTTTTATATTAAAATGTAATTTAATTTGTAAAAATAAAAAGTTACTTATCTAATTTTTTATATATTTATTCATTGGAAATAGAAAAAAATATATATTGCGAATAGAATATATTAAAGTGTAATTTAATTTGAAAAAGTAAAAAGTTGTGAATAATCTAAATGAATAATAAATGTTTTAAATTGTCAAAATATTTACTTACATAGGATAACTGTTCCCAGCAGTGGGACAAAAAAGCTGATGATATTTTTTGATACAAGGCGCACCTCGGATTAAATCACCTCGAAGTTCCACGCCCAGAGCTACCGAAAGAGCTGTCCACAGAATCTGCGAAATAAAATTGTGCCCGGAATTAATTAAAGCAAGGCCAAACATAAATTAGGATGAATTTCATTATTAGACTGAGAAAATAATAAATAATAAGCCATCGATCAATATCAAGGGTCAAATTTTATTTTCTTCGTTTTAAAAGAGTCCAAGGTGGAACTTGGTTGTGCGTGGGATGAAAGAAAGCTATAAAGCCAATCCTAATATAAACTATAGAATATAAACTATAAAATCTAGAATATTCATTTGAAATTTCTTTATATTAATATTCAAAGTGGATCCACAAAATTGATTTAGTGTATTTGTCAGGCCCAACTGATATTCTAAAAAAAAATTGAATAATATTGATAAAGTCAATAAATACTTAGTGAAAGTTAAAATTTAAGAAACTGAAAATTATGTTTAAGTTTAAATATAATATTTTATCTACTTCATGTAAAATTTTTACATAATCATAGAAACAGAAATAGAATAGGAAAGGAAGGGAAATAATTATTTCCTTTCCTATTCTATTTCCTTTCCTCTATTATTTCCTTTCTATATATCTTGAATTATTATGTAAAAATTTTACATGAAGTAGATAAAATATTATATTTAAACTATATTTATACTATATTTTAAAAAATCTATATTATTATTTCCTTTCTATTATAATAGAAAGGAAATAATAATACAGATTTTTTAAAAATATAGTTAAAATATTTTCTGCCTATTGTATTATATTTCTTTCGATCATTAATACAATATAATTAATACAATATAATACATTAATAGAATACAATACAATTCATCAATACAATACAATTAATACAATACAATACATTAATACAATTAATACAATATGGATGAGATAAAAACCATTATTGTATACAAACTTAGACTTAAGGGATGAAGAAACATGTTTATAAATAGGATTTATTTTATCGCGGATGTTTGACTAATACCTGCCGTAACTACTGATTTTCGATTGTTCTATAGAAAAAAAATGATCTTACAATATAATTTAAGCTGACCATAAAATAAAAATTTATGTAGTTTTAGAAAATATTGATCAAGAATTAGTTTCTTTAATAATTAAAACTTCAATTATTTATCACTTCATATTTATATTAGTCAACAGACATAATATTTGAATTAAAAATAGTTTCTCTGTTAATACGCTATAAGAATATAATATATTGATTACTAATAACACTATTAATTAATTCATAATTTTATTATAATTCTTATTTATGAATTTGAATTAAGATCATTTTAATTATGAATATGGATATTAGTAAAAAATGATTTAAAAATTAAGTCAAATATTTCTTGATTAATAAATATTTAATAGAGAGTTCAATTTTGTGCCGATGATTATATTAAGCATCAATAGTTAGCTCCGGATTTAGCAGACTCATAAAGCAATTCACCTTGTCACGAAGATGACTACTTGTCTTACACTTAATATATATAATTATGCACTTATTACGTTGGCATGCTTATAAATCATTTTCTCCTCTCTTCATTCATTCATCCCCCGGGTTTATTTTTTATTTTAATTATTATTCAGATAATAATTATATGTACATTTTCATGGAATTAATTCCAAAGTGGAGCTTATTCTTTAACTTGAACTTCTGTAGTTTGGCATCGAAAAAAGGCTATATATCAACAACAAATTTTTGAAAATGAAAAATGAAAAATATAAGTAATGAATTTTATTTTATTTATTGTTTGTATTGTTTATTAATAGATATTTTGAAACTCAGAAGTTTAAAGTGCAATTAAATTAGTTGAATAAAAGGTCTTCCGGATTTATGAGTGATATTCCCTCTTTTTTTCAGAAACAAGAGAGAAATGCACCGTGATCAGAATAATTATTGCGCAATCATTTTTTTCCGGAAATGCATCATTGCATGATACTGATGACACGTCCATCGATCGGCCCACAAGTCTTCCACGATCTGAGATCGAGGGTGTGGGCGTCATTCAAGAATTAAGAATCGTCAAGAGTATTGTCTCTCATGTGTACATAATTTATTCGAGACAGATAGTCATAAAATCCACGGATCTCATTTTAAGAAAAGCTAATTAACAAGAAATAATTACGTGAAAATTATCTCTTGAAGACTATTTTGAATTAAATTGTAAGTTGTTTATTTTCTTGAAATTTTTAAATTGTTAAAAAATTAAAAGTGCTGTATAAAAGGATGTGCAAAATGATTCTAGGAATCGAACTTACATAATAATATGTTTTACAAGCAATTATTTATTTTGCAACTTTCGGTCAATTTCACTCATTGGAGATAATTTTCTTCTGTCAGAGGCATTTCTCAAAATTTCGCCAGCTGTTTCGGCTCTCTTTCTTCTTTTCTCCTTGAAGAGATCCTTTACCAATTACTGGGACCAACAAGGCCGGAAATTCCAGGCATTACGAGACTCTCGTTATAATCCAGTATCATTAAAAGGTGCGAAAACAATTTTTACACTCTAAATCTTCATTCAAATTATTTTCTTGATCAAATAGGCATAAGAAGTACCCAAGAACCTCTATTCTCTCATTTTTAGTTACACAATTCTCATGTGTAAATGCGTATATGAATAAAGGCAAAATCTTCTCACTACTTTTTCTTGGATTAACCAGGACAAATGATTCATAAAAATCTTCACCTTCTTTGCTCACGAAATAAAAAGTTGGACCACTCAAAATTTTCTAAAAATATGCTATAAATAGATTTATTTAGCTAGAAGTAACGTTATCAATATCGTGATTGTTTCTATTGTTTGTAAGGTTTTGAGAAAGAAGAATGTATATATTTA
>JBAGKK010002867.1:0-12552 GCA_037177015.1 Euceroptres primus | reverse complement strand
CGCAGGATATGAAAAAAAGTAAAGAGAAGAAAAACATTTTGTTTTTCATGCTCTACAACGTAGGCATAACAACTTTTCTTAAATGTAACTGTGCGTGATTTAACGTCTCGTAAGACTGGCTTCACAAATAAAAGGAGCTGAAGTTGTTATTTCTTATATTCTGTGTAGTGATTGAGTTAACCCGAAAATCCCAAGCCCTACTTTTTAGTTTCTTAACAATTCAGAAGTGGGATATTTCGGGAACCTCGATAGTTTTGAGGACGCGTCGCGTCAGTCACAGTGCAATATCGTTGAGTTTTTCCTGGACTGAAAAGTCGAAGGGGCGTGTGCGCTGCAAATTTTCGAAGGACATAGGCAGGCGCCATCTTGGACGCCACGAGGCATGATTTTCTCTCGGTGTGGCTTGAGTACGGCCGTTTGCGGCGAAAGTATTGGAACTTAATTTTTGGCGAACCCGGCGTGAGAAAAGGATTCCACAACTGTGAGTGTTGAGCGTGTACGCCGCAATTCTCGAAAGAAAGTCTCATGGGTAGGATCCATCTTGGATGCCACGAGGCGGAAGCCTAGTACGGTGTGCGAGCATTGAAAGTTTGGCGCTTCCCGCGCGAATCAGCGACCATTTTGTGCTCAGCAGCAGTTACGCCGGAAGGCGTGCAGAGGGCGGAAGTAGGCTGGACCCGTTTGAGCGCTTTGTGAAAAGCCTGGACACCGGAACAGTCACGAGCGTGGCTTGCCGAGTTGGAAAACGCGAAAGTGACGTGTGGTCTCGGAGATGCTGTGGTTTACAGTGTTGCTCGGGCGCGAATGAAATCTTCGGCGCTAACGTGACTCCTAAATAAAGGAGACGAGGTGAAAGACTGGACAACGTTCAAGAGCGAATTTACTTCATTATTTACGACAACTCTTGACACGTTGGATAAGTATGAGGTTATGGTGGCGCGTGTGCAAGGGCCAAAAGAAAGTGCCCGTGATTTCGTTATAGATAAAGTGTGGCTGTGTTCAGGCCTTAACCTGTCGGTGAGTGAGGTGCGTAATGTGGTTGCACGAGCACTGTGGTCAAGGAGCGCAGGCGACCAGCTGCTTGGTCGTGAGTTTACGACCACTGAGACATATATCAGGCCGTCGTGGCGTATGAGCGTCATGAGATGAGACGACGGAGTCGGATTGAAAAGTCGAAGCAGGCTGGAGGCAGGAGCCACACAGGACGAGAGTGGCGAAAGATACGACGCCCCGAAGAAAATAACACCAAGTCAAGAGCGAATGGTAATGAGTCATCTCAGGGTAAGCCACTAAATGACCGAAAATGTTATAATCACATGTTATTCTTGTAAGAAAGAAGGACATGTGTCCTCAAGATGTCCCAATAGAGGGAATGGCGCGGCGAGTTCGGAGGTAAATGCAGTTATTGGCCCAACTGAGAGCGGGTCGATGGATAAATTTGTTCGACAGGTGCGAGTGGGGGACCTGGTACTGACAGCCTTTGTTGACATGGGCGCTTGTACTGTCAGGTCAATGGTAGCATTGCGCGAGGGGTGGAAAATGACATGGGCGTTTGTACTGTCAGGTCAATGGTAGTATTGCGCGAGGGGTGGAAAATGTCCCGAAAAATAGCCATGATTGGTGGGTTTGGTAATCGTGCAGTAGAATCTCCCGGAACGGTAACAGAAAGTGTGGTGCTTGATAACTTGCGGCCGCGTCAGCTAACCTTCCATGTAGTTCCCGATACAACTCAGCGATTCGACATTATTTTGCGCCGTCCCTTTACTGAGGCACCAGATTTAGGCTATACGCGTATAGGAAATGAGTTAAAGTTTATTGATTTCGATGACAGTTTATTCGTGAAGCAGCAGGATAGGGATAAGGCGAGAGTTGCAGAAGATTGATTCTTTAATCCGGGACGGTAAACTATATTAATGTTTCGACTTAAAACGCTATGTTGCTGATGTCAATCATTAATGTGGGTGATGTGCCGGCGGTACTGAGAAGCGGTCAGAAGCTGGGGGGGAATGTTTTGGCGATTGAACCTTTGCCAATCCCAGAAAAGCGAAAGTCGACGGTTTCGCACGAAGAGGTTGTAGTTGACAAAAATTTGACAGGTGAACAAACACAAGAACTTCTCGAAGTGATAGATGAGTTTAGGGATTGCGTGGCCAATGACGTGTCGGAATTGGGACTTACTAGTCACACTACAATGAACGTCAAAATAAAAGAAGGGGCAACCCCTTTTCAGGCAAAACCTTATCGGTTAAACGCAACGGATCGAATGGATTTAGATAGTGAAATTGAAAAGTATAGAAAGATAGGAATTATAACGGACACTGAGTCTTCGTACGCGAGTCCTGCTTTAGTCGTGCGAAAGACGGACGGCAGTCCCCGAATGGTTGTAGATTACCGGAGACTAAATAAAATCACGACCCTTGTGAATCACCCAATACCGAATTTCGATGATCTTTTAGAAAAACTAAAGGACGCAAGATATTTTTGTACTCTTGATCTAATATGCGGTTACCTTCAGGTGCCCTTAACGAAAGAGACTAGAGAGAAAACGGCGCTTATTACTGAGACTCAAACCGGTAAATTTACACGCGCGATGTTTGAGTTAGCTAATGCACCTAGATATTTTGCTAAATTAATGTCACAAATATTCGGAGAAGCGAGGAAGAAGGGAATTGCCTTTACGTTTTTCGATGACATTTGTGTTTTTGCAAAAATATGGGAAGAACTGATAGAGAACTTGCGTGAGATTTTAAAGCTTTTGCGCGAGGCGTCATTAACGATAAATTTGCGAAAATGTAAATTTGGTATGCGAAAGGTTGAATATCTGGGGTACGTTTCGGGTGAAGGAATATTGCAGCCGGGGAGTCGAAAAATTAAGACGATTGAGGATTTTGAGAGACCGAGCTCAAAACATGAGATTCGACGATTTTTAGGTTTGGCGAGCTTCTTTAGAAGGTTTGTTCCGAGCTTTGCGAGGATCGTAGGACCCCTTACGGATCTTTTGAAAGAAAAGTGGAGTTTAAATGGGGCGAGGCTTAATAAAAGGCATTTGAGGGAATCAAATCGACTCTGATAGCGAGGCCCGTTCTAAAGGTATATAACCCGCATGCGTATAGGCCTGAGTTGCATACCGATGCATCGGCTGCAGGGTTGGGTGCTATGCTGTTGCAAGTTGACCGCGAGAAGGAACCACTTAGGTTGGTTTACGCGATTAGCCGGCGGACAAACGTTTGTGAATCTAAGTATCACTCCAGTCGTTTGGAGCTTCTTGCTATAGCTTGGTCGCTTCAGAGACTTAGACCGTTTTTGATTGGAATACCGTTTGTGATCGTAACGGACTGTCAGTTCCTCGTCCACTTAAATACATGGAGAACTCAAAATGCACAAGTGGCTCGTTGGGTGAGCGAAATTGCGGAGTTCGATTTCGACGTCAAGCATCGTAGTGGGGATCATATGCGTCACGTCGACGCGCTCTCAAGGGCCCCATATGAGCAAGCGAACGAGAAAGAATGCATTGCCTGGCAAATGTCTATTACGACAAAGGAAGATGAAATTTTAATTTTTCAGCGATCTGATCCAGTTATTAACGAGTTGATCGAAATTCTAAAACGTAAAGAGTGTAAACGATAAAAGATCAGCGTGTAAAAGTAAGAGAATTCGTTTTAAGCGATGGTTTGTTGTACAAGCGTGAAAAGGAAGATGGGGAGGAAGTAGAAAAGTATGTCGTACCGCGGGCTATGAGAAAGGCACTTGTAATTAGATATCTCGATTTAATGAATCAAATAAAACAAATAAAACAAAGGCAAATAAAACAGTAGAAAGTATAAGAAAATATTTTTACTTTTCAGGGTTGCGAAGTTATGTTAAGGTTCATGTTAAACATTGTTTTGGTTGTATCAGAGCGAAACGAAAGTCGGGTAGAGGAGAGGGGGAATTGCATCCCATTTCTCCTGGTCGTCGGCCGTTCGAGATCGTGCATCTGGACCACTTAGGACCTTTTCCCACGTAGACACGTAAAAATAAATATGTACTAGGAATTATCGACAACCTCACAAAGTTTGTTAAACTTTTCCCGGTTAGAGATGTGAGTGCAAATGTGACTGTCAAACAGGCCGAAAGATTTGTGGAAGAATTTGGAGCACCCGCCAGGGTGGTGTCTGATCGAGGGACAGGCTTCACTGCAAAAAGGTTTGACGAATTCTGCTAAAAGCATGGTATTAATCATACGTTAAACTCGAGCCGACAGCCCATGGCGAATGGTCTGATTGAACGACTAAACCAAACAGTCTTACCAATTATGAGAATTGCGACAGGGTGGGGCACCGGGGAAGAATGGGACAAGTGTCTGCAAAGGTTGAGCGTGATCTAAATCGACCGGTAAGACGCCGTATGAGGCTCTTTTGAGATACAATCCCCGTTTCGCGGAAGGTCCATGGAGTGAAGTAACAAAGGAGTGTGAATTGTACCGTGTTCCCGAAGTTGTTCAACAAGAAATACGGCAAAATATTGAAAAAGCGCAGCAGAAATATAAACAGCGTTACGATGAGAATCGTCTCTCAAATGTAAAATTTAATCTTGGCGGTCGCTACCGGTGAGTCAACAAAGCTTCAGGCTGGCTTTACTGAGCCGTTGGTGATTGTCAGTGAAGGTTATAATGATACATATAAAGTTCGAAAACTGAACGAATCGCGTAATAGATCTTTTGAAACAACGGCCCACGTGACTCAGCTGAAGCTCTGGAGATCTGAAAATGAATTGCAGTATGAGTGTGAGAGCGAACAAGAGAATGAAAAGGTTAACCAAAAGATGGATGAAAGTATAGTAGAGGCGAGCGCAGAAAAAGAGTCAAAGACCGACCCCAAAAGAGAGGAACGGCAAGTAGAACTGTTTGTAAATAGAGATCGTAGATCTGTTCGTCGACGGCAAAGACCCAAATACCTTGACGATTATGAACAGTAAATATGTCATCTTATATTTTTAGAATTTTGAGAGTGACACATAATTTGTTATAGTAGAATTTTATAACGACGAAATTTGTGATCAATATTGAATTTGAGAACGTTTGGAGGACCAAACTCAAAAAGGATGGCCGATTGTTAAGAATATATTTAAATTAACGGAAGCCTCTTGCGTTTATCCGGCGTTGCAGTCGCAGTGTTGGGAATTGAGGCGCGTTCCCGCGAAGGGGCAGAGTCCCTAACACCACGAGAGGGTGAGGTCGTTTTGCGACGGACAGTGCGCTGTGCCCATTACCATTCTTGTTTTTTTAACTGTAACTGTGCGTGATTTAACGTCTTGTAAGACTGGCTTCACAAATAAAAGGAGCTGAAGTTTTTATTTCTTATATTCTGTGTAGTGATTGAGTTAACCCGTAAATCCCAAGCCCTGCTTTTTAGTTTCTTAACAATGTAAAGGGGAGACATTATTATAATACATAATGTAAACAAAATTTAAAGCTTCGAAAGGGTGGCTTATTATTTAAGAAGGGAAGGGTGTAGTGTATGTATATGCGTGATTGTGTGTGAGTGGTGAGTTAATGTGTAAGAGCGGCCCAGTGAATGAGGACCAGCCAGTTGGTGCGAATCCGTCAGCCGTGTACAGTTCAGTTGGTATTTATATCAATAAATGTAGGGATAATGAAAATGATTACGTGCTTATTCAAGTTCTCCAAATCTTCTTTAAGACATATATAATACCCTGTAGATTCTACATTTTTTAATTTTTCTGCCTAATTTTCTGACATTTCATCTTTAAAAATAAGGAAAACCTCCAAAGTGTCGAATTTGAACTGAAAATTTGCGTATTTGAGTAATATAAAGTGTAAATGCGCTCAAATTTTGGATAAAATGTATAAAAAGAAATCTTGGAAGGTAAGTTTTAATTTAACAAAAATAATTTTTCTAGCTTAAATAATGCCTTTGAAAATGATGAAAAACGGTCATTTTTTACCTGTTGCAAAAATACAATATTTTTCTGTTATCTGACAATAAAGTTACTTTTGCTTAGATAAATAATAAATATAAATGCTGGTGAATACGTCAGACTTGATTAAATTAAATTTTACATTATAGATTTTGATTTCTGATCGGTTTTATAATGTACATAAATGTGACATTTTTCTTAACCCTTACACTTTCATTATCAAAGTTTTAGATAAAGAAATGAAATTATTTAATAAATCCATAGTTAAATAAGTCCGTAAAATATTTTTAATTCTTATACTTAAAGAATTGAAATTTTTTAAAAACAGATCGCAATCGACTTAGACGAAATAAAATGGTCTGACTTTTGTACCAAAACAAATTTAATCATTCGGAGAATTTAAGGGTTTTCGGGTCCCTGATTTCAAATCCGAAGTAAAAATGTAAAATTTCAAAATAGCGGATCCAATATGGCGGATCATAATTGTAAAACTAAAACCGATTTGATTAATATTGGTACACGGTGGTTTTTCGAGTTTCTGGTTTAAAATCCGAAGTAAAAATGTCAAAATTCAAAATGGCGAATCCAATATGACCGATCATAATGGTAAAAATAAAACCGATTTGACTAAAAATCGCTACACGGAAGTTTTTCAAGTCGCTGATTTCAAATCCAAAGTCAAAATGTCAAGATTCAAAATGGCGAATCCAATAGGGCGGATCATAATTGTAAAAATAAAACTGATTTGACTAAAAATTGCTACGCAGGGATTTTTCTGGTAATATGGGTACTTTTTTTCTGATAATTGTTGGGTCAAAAAGTCATCCAACCTTTTTTTAAAAAAAGCCATAACCTGAAGTAAACCATAGCAACCATAATGGCATATTAACAGTTTCCTCAACTGAATAAACAATGTTTTAGCTTGACACTTTAACAGTTACTTCTGTTTGACAGTCTTAACACAAAGATAATTAGTTGTAAGTTGCATTTGATACATATTGACGTCACAAATTATCGACCGTTCCTTATTTATGTTCAGCGAGTCTATTCTTAGAGAAATGCAAATATAATGCTGAAATTTGAGGAAATAATAAGGATTATATCAAGGAATCGATGTTTGGTGCGTTTCAATTTTTATTTTAAAAAAAGTTATTTTTAAAAAATTTTTTGTTTCAAAATAAAAACTGAAACGCACCAGGTACCGATGCCTAAATATATTCTTTATTATATTCCAAAATTTAAGTATTCTATTTGCATTTCTCTCTTAATAAACACGCTGAATGTAACTAAAAAATCGGTCGGTAATTCGAGACGTCATTATGTATCACATACCCTTAAATTAGATTAAAAAACAAAGTATTGTTAGTGAATACAATCGAAGCTCGTAGAATAAATTTTGTTTAAGCATAAAGTAACTAAGGTTTTTTTCAAACTAACTCAGGTTATTTTTCAAACTTCGATTTGGTACTTTTCACACTATTTATGCTCTTTTCATAAAATAAACTTTTAAAATAATTTAAATTATTTAAAATGATGTAAAAAACTTTAAATATAAATTCTTTTTAAATTAAGAGGGCATGTACACTCAAATATATTCAAATCGAAATTAACCTTACTTAATATATGGGGTATTATTTCGGAATTGCCCCTATTTTAATAGTCATGTCTTCCGATTGGTTTCAAATTTTCAGAGTTCCTTTGCCTATACGATAGTAGTGAGGGTGAAATTTTCATCCCGAGAGCACAACGGGTATTTTCAAATGGTCATAACTTCCTTTCTACAAATGCGAATTGAATTTTCCATGTGTGATTTTTGCCCTTCCATCCTATCAAATCCATTTTTAAAATTTTTTAATTTTCATAAATAAATTACAATGTAAAATGTTTATTTGACATTTTCTACTCTTCGGGTACTTTTCATTTTTTAAAAGTAATTTTAAAAGAAAACTTGTGCACCGATCGGCGCTGATTCATTCAAATCCGATTCATTCAATAATACTTTTGATTGGTACAGAAACTTTACAAAAATGACCTTCAGTGGTTCTAGATGCATCGAAAATTTTTTCATATTATAAAAAAATTAGGGAACAAAAGTGGTTTTTAGAGAGCCCTCACTAATTACGTAAAGTTTTTTTCGTTTTTTTTACTCTCCTCCCCTCCGTAACGTATTTTCCTAGTCTTTTCTGTATATTTCCACCATGACGTAATTTTTTAACGCTTCCTAATTAGAATAAACGTACAAAAATTTCAGACCTGAATTGTCGGGAGAAATTTAATGCATTAACATATTTACCAATAACTTGTGAAAGATAAACATCAATTGGCAATAGTATAAACTATTTATATAAAGAAATTATATAGACAAATTATCACTACACGGGACATTTAAGTTTAATTCAGATAAAGAACGAATTCTGTGTAGTGATAATTTGTTTATATAATTTCTTTATATAAATAGTTTACACTATTTCCAGTTAATGTTTATCTTTCACAAGTCATTAGTAAATATGTTAGGGCCGATTTCACCAACTGTGATTAAATTTTAATGCTCGATTAACTTGAGTTAATAAGTACCTTGCGTTCCACCAACTTTTAAACCATGATTGAGAAAGCTTCAGCACGGATTAACTTAATTGGCCATTTTTGGCTGGTTAGCGACTTAACTAGCGATCAACGGGAGTCAACATAATCTCAAAGTTGAAGTTAAAGTGTTGTGCAGCAGTTTAATGTGAAGTATGGCTGAATTTTATAATGATATTTTATCATCATCTGATGATGAAGATGATATTGATATTGACAGAACGCCGCGAGTAATTAAAGAAAGAATTAATTATTTCGAAACTTTGAATAATTTCGATTTTATAATGCGATTTCGGTTATCGAAAAACAGCGTTGCTTCTTGAAATTGAGCACAATTTGCAAGAAGGTAAATGTTGTAAAAAAAAAGTATTTGCACTATCTTTAAATTTTAGTTGTTTTGTATTTTAAATAATGTTATGTGTGTAATTGAAAAATAAGTTTTATGTTCGAGGAACTGTCACGCAATGTCTTGTTAATGTAGTTTGAAATGTCAACTGTCAAACGACTATAGCTACTTTTTTGAGCCCCTGATTGTTACATGTTTTCTATTGCTAACATGCCAGATATTGTTAATCATCACCCGATAAAAGAAAGAAACGTTTCAGAAACCATGCTATTTCACCAAGAATACAACTTCTTCTTGCTCTGTGTTACTATGCAACTGGTTCGCATTTAATTTCTGCTGGTGACTTATCTGGAGTTAGTAAAACCAGTGCTCGCAGAATTGTTCATCGAGTCACTACAGCTATCGCTAGTTTATCTCGTCAAGTTACAAAACTACCTACTACGTCAGAAGAAAGAACAGCTGCACAAGTGGATTTTTATGGAATAGCACGTTTTCCCAGAGTTATTTCGGCATTAGATTGTACGCACGTTAAAGTTCAATCTTTTGGTAAGTAATAATTTATTCGATGTTTTGAAGTTATTCATTTTTCTGTAAATTTTAAAACAAATTCTTTTTTTCACGTTGATTGTAGGTGGAGATGATGCAGAAGTTTTCAGGAACAGGAAAGGATACTTTTCTATAAACGTGCACATGATTCGAAAATTTTTAGGAATTCTCGCCTGCATGCTCGATTGAAAGTTGGAGAGTTTTTGGAAACGGAGATTTCCGTGTTTAGCGACAGGAATGCGTTTTTCAGTGGATCATGTACTTTCTGTCATAGTAACAACTGCCGTTTTGCATAACAAAGCACGCATGGCTGCAGAACCAATGTCTCCTGATAATCCACTTTTAAATATTCAGTGGAATGTGATTTTAAATGAAGATCTGCACAATCGCGGAAATGTGGAACCTGATGACGGTGAAACACGCGCACTTCTCCTTCATTACTTCCACAAGTAAACATCAGTTTCCTTTTCCACAATTTCACCCACTATTTCCAATTTTACAGGCAACTTTTGTTTCAGCTTGCTATGATGGATGTATAGAACCTGCCTTTTAATCCGTTATGAATATAATTAATGATTTTTTATATTTTAATTGCTTTTAGTAAATACAAATGAAATTATATAAATGTTAAATTTTTCGACTATTTATTTCCTTAAATATATTTTATTGAATATAAAGTACATAATAAAATATTCTGTATTCTTGTAAAGCAAAATAATGTTTTAAATTCCATAAAAATATAATGCGCCTAAAGTACATAATGCATTCTTTACCATTATACTGCAACTTGATAAAAAGTAGCAACTATTCTATAACAAAAATTCTAAAATAAACGATTGTAGCGTGCAGTACAATTGAAAATTTTGAAAAAAATCAATTTCAAAATCTTCTATTGCTATAAGAAATAATGTTCGAAGTTTTGAACATTATTGCAAATTTGCACCTACAACACAAGATAAAGTCTTTGGTTAATATAACAATAATATCACAAAAATAAATTGAAATAATGTTCAAAACTTCGAGCATTATTTCAACGCATCGATGCACAGCAACTCGTACTTATATCTAGTAAAACGATATGGAAAGTAGTATTAACAAGTGGCGTAAAAATCTGATATATAAAAAGTTATAAAGCACATTGTAATTAAAAAATAAATGATTGCAGCGTCCAGTACAATTGAAAATTTTAAAAAAAATCAATTTCAAAATTTTCTATTGCCGTGAGAAATAATGTTTGAAGTTCTGAACATTATTTCGAATTTGCACCTGCAACATTAGGTAAAGTCTTTGTTTAATACATCAATAATATCACGAATGCAAATTGAAATAATGTTCAAAACTTCGAATATTATTTCTATGTATCGTTGCACAGCCACTCATTGTACTTATATCTAGGAAAAAAACATATGAAAAAAGAGTATTATCAGAAAACGTTCGAGCTCTTTCGCTTGCTCAATATTTGAAGAAGTTGCTGCTGGTGATTGTACAGCAAATTGTGGTGAATTTGAGGTTGATGCTGAAGTTGAATCTGAATTTGAATGAGCCCACAATGCAGAACTTTTCTCCGTCTTCAGCATTATTGGGTTCCAGTGGGACCAATCCTTTCCCTGATCATCGTGGTAGCTCAGTGTCTGCAATAAATTTAAATGATTATAATATTACCGATGATTATTGTAATTTCTTAAATCAAACCAGATATGGAAGTAGTCCAACCTCATTTTCCTTAGAGGCTTCTACGTTTTCTGCCATAATCGTTGAAAATTCCTTGGTCTCCGATAAGTCTTCAATTGATTGTACTTCCTCTGAGTAATACGTCTCTCCAGAGCTTTCAGTGACTTGGTCATTATACACTGTTAAAATAAAAAAATAATTTAATTTTTAAAATATTATTCACGCCACATGTACAAGGTCGAGTCTTCTATTTGTACATGTTTAGGGGGTCGTTACCAAAATGTTGTAAAATTTGGCCTATCGATTTTTGTTGACACGTGTAAAACTGACGGGTTTTGAATTTTACAACTTTTTGGCCACGACCTTTAGCATCAAATATAAATTAAGAAAGGGAAAATATGAAAAAATAAATAAAAATCTCCAAAATTTTTAACAATTAACACCCATTTCATTCGCTGGAAGTTTTTGATTGCTTCAAGTTACGTCGATAAATTTAGCGATTGAAAATACTCATACGTTATTTGTCCTATTACTCACAAAAAAAATTAATTAAAACAATAAAATTGTTTAATTAAATTAAACAATAAAAATTAAAAATTTCAAATATTTTGTGATTTAGAGTGAGTTGAAGTGAAAAAGTACGGAATTTGTTCATTTTATAAAAATCGTGTTTTTATGCAATTATTTCGAAAACGGAGAAAGCCACAATTTTTTTCAAGGGGACAAAAAGACGCACAATCAAATTTCCCATAAGAATATATGTTTGAAAAATTAAACTTAAACATTTTTTCAACAATGGTCAGGGGCTATCTGGAAGTGTGAAATTCGCGTCTCTTTTTCTGCCCTTTTTCTTAAAAATAAAATGACGGTTTTGAGGTTAGAAAGGAAAAACTTCATAATCAATGCTAAAAACCTACACATATATTATATAAATTGTACTCACGTCAACTACATTTTCTGTCATATTCACAAAATATACTTTTTTCACTTAAGAGCATTTTACTTTTAATTTTTTCAATCAGGATTTACAAATTGGATACGTGTCGATCAATCAACGCGTCATTGGTGAGGTCTACTTCGCACGCTAAAACAAGTTTCGTCATTCAGCCAATCAGAATCAACGTTATAATAGAAACTAGACTTATTGCGAACAGAGTATACGGTTAACTAATCAGAGGTTAATAATTCATGGTGGAATGCTTCGCAAATTAATCATGATTAAGACGCCGATTAAAATGTAATCATGATTGGTTAATCATGGATTCAATCACAGTTGGTAGAATCGGCCCTTAAGGGTATTGGATAAACGACTTTGAAAATGGCCGAATGACTCTGAAATTCGTCTAAGTCCAAACCCCAAATTTTTCCGGCACTGGAAAATACGTATATTTAATGTTAATTTTTATTAAGATAAAATTAAATTATACTTACGTGTACTGTAGTGATGTCGTAGTCGATAAAACTTTGGTTATTGTAAATGGGACAAAGTT
>JBAGKK010002856.1:0-12552 GCA_037177015.1 Euceroptres primus | reverse complement strand
TATATACAGCGTACAGATTATTAGATTAGAACCCTTTATCTCAAATTGCAACACAATTTTATGAATAATTTTGGGTCAAAAGTTTGGTTGTGACATTGGCGGTCATTAATTAAATTAAATATCTTCACAACCGCCTTAAAAAGTGCATATTAATTAGATTTAGCATAAATAAATAGAAAATATAAGTGCTGTTATTACCAAGACGAAGAGTGAGATTGACTTGGCTTGGATACTGGATCCCATCTAGCATAGTTGTTGATTGCCACCAGGTGGCATTATCGTTGTTATCATGATCGGTGAGAAAAATTGCTGAATGGTCACCTGCTTTACAGGTTTCACAGGACTTTTCGTTATTTTGATTGTCATTATGCGTTTGCATACAGTATTCCGTCGGGCCTCCTTCTTCTCCGCACGTGTTTGTGGCCTCCATAAGAACATTAAAAGCTGCATTTTCAAAGGGCGGGATGCACCTCTGTAACAGGTTGAAATCTACCATTTACTACTAATCCAGCTTGTTAAAAAATATATAATAAACCTATTTTTATTATTAATTTTTTAATATAGTGACTGGCATCCAGAAGCAAAAAATACATTTTTTCAATCAGATTTAGATTTATTAAAAAAAAATCTCTCGTCATTACGAGATACATATGTACATACAGATTGGGGTACACTTTTTCTAAAAAATATTTTCTATTTTTTTTCAATAAAATTCAATAAAATTCTAAATGTTTTAGAAAAATACATTTTAGGAATCGAAATGTTTTAGAAAATAAAAATTTATACATCAAAATGTGTTAGAGAGGAAATCCTTTTTTTAGAAAATTATTTTTAGAAAAAGTGACCCCCTATCCGTCTATGGTACATACGTACATCAGAGTGGAGAAAAGAATCAACTTGTTCAAATACAGTAAAAATTTATTTTTTCACGCTCGATTTTTGCGACTGTGTCTTTATATTTTCAATTTTTTATTTTAAAAGTTACATATAATAGCTTGCCTTGGGGGTTTTGCATTCAATTAAATTTTGATGTCGAACCTTTTTCAGTAATATACATATACAGGGTGTCCCAGAACTAAGAGTCCGGACTTATATGGCTGTATAAAAATAAATAAATAAACCGAAACTTCCTCTGGCAAAAATGTATTGAAGTTTTCCGTGACAACAGGCTATTGATACTGAAAAATTTCCGTGACAATAGGCCATTTTTACGGAAATTTCTGTAACAATAGGTTATTGTTACGAAATTTTTTTTTGACAATAGGCCATTGATTTGGAAAATTTTCCGTGGCAATAGCCTATTGTTATGGAAATTTTACCGTGACAACAGGCTATTGATTGATCAGTGACAACAGGAAATTCCCGTGACAATAGGCTATTGTTACGGAAATTTCCATAACAATAGATTATTATTACGGAAATTTTTACTGAAATCACTGCTCTATCGACATTCGTGTAGCATAAACTACTGGTTACTCTCGATAAACGACTGGCTCGTGTCTATACATACACTAACCAGTAGTGTATGAAAAAATTTTTGTTCTATAAACAAACCAGTCGTGTAGAGAAAAGCACTCAGTGGCTCAGTGCTTCAGCATTTTCTCCGTGTAGATGAAGAATTTATGTACTGATATATAGTTCATAAACAACATATTTTTAAAAATTTCTTGTTCATGATCAAAAAGCAATAAAAAGGTTAGGAAAGATACTAATTATGACGGAAAATTTGAATATCTCACGTATTTTCGATGTACCGTCCGTAATTCATACATAAAGGAAATTACGCTTTCACCTGCAATTTTCTAGCCTAACTGGGGCCCGTCTTAGGAATTTCACATGATCATAATTTTCAAAATATTTTTATTAAACAGCATAAAAATTAATAAAACGTAAGCAACAATTGCAAAGTTTACAAAATTATGTATAAAAAAAATAACTTAAATGTCTTAGGAGGTAGCCCGTCTTAGACAATTTTCCCCTAATTAACAGAAATTTTCACCAAATTGAATTAGTGACCGACTTTTCACTAATTCAGATTTATAGAAATTGATTTGAGTAATCCGAGAGGTTGTACGTTTTCTCTATACACGGAGAAAACGTTTGGAGTACATTTTACCATGCTATTAGGCATGAGATTCTTGGACGAATGCCAAATAAGATAAAATATACCTTTCGCTATAGGATATTTATTAAGCAACGAATAAGGTATATGTTTTATGCAAAAAAGGGAACATTTTACAAAGCGCCGAGATCGACGTCGACCTTGACGGCATCGTCCCCCCCCCCCTCCAGCATGGCGGGTAACTGAGCGGCCCCATGCAAGACCGAAAGCGTAGTCTGTACAATAAGTATAATACACTGAAAGCCCGATTTAAGGCCGGCTTCGGGGGTTGCCTCAATAGCCTTGGCCTTAAAGCGAGTGGCTCTAAACGTAAACAAGTCAGGGTCGTATGAACTATTTCTGTTTGACTTTTGTCACGAGTGAAGAATATTTTTTAAATATAAGTTTAATTTAACGTTTACCTCTCTGTTAAGTTTGTTTTAGTTATTATTTGTGAATTATTACACATAACGCATAACCAAAACACTCAAAACGAACTGATACGAACCGAAGCGTAGACTACTGCGTCACTATTGCGCACTTTGTTGCTACGCTACTTGCGAGACGCCGCTGAGCTCCGAGTTCAGCTTTCCTCATTCCCTTGGACCCCTTGCACAAATTTAAATGTATTAGTATGTATAAACTACTTCCTGGAAGGCTTATTCCGCGCGGTCTAGAACCGCGCTTTCAGTGTAGTATAAAATACGGGATTAATTCAGTGGACGCGAGGATGTTCTCCCCGTTGAAAATTCTTATAATTTTGTCCATTCTGACACCCCTCTTACCGTTTTCGAGATACATCAAAATTTTGAAAATTTAAAATTCGTTTAAAATTATGAGAAATGCTGCCCTGCTATACGGATTATTTTACCATGCTGGTAAAATTTAAATAATTATTTTTCTCGAACTCGAAGCCAGTTTACCAAGCTCGGTGGTAAAAATTTTCTCACTTTTATGGTTAAATTTTTCATAAATTTGGAAAACTGTAAATCCAAAAGTAGGTATATTTTTTTATTCCAAGTTGAATCAAAACGTTACGAACAATAATTGAAAACTACATTAGTACTACATAAACATATCTACCTGGTAGTTATGTAGTTGTCAATTGTTTGTAACATTTTGATACTTTTCTTCTTTTTTTATCCATTTAATTTCATAAATGAAATTTTCTTCTTCAAGTCTTGAATCAAAAGACTATCTCATCATTAAAAGTTTCTCATTCACATGATTATAATTTCAAATGAATGAAAAGCATCATCAGATATATTTTTCACATGACACATGAGGATACGGAACAATCAAGAGTATTTAAAAACAGTCTCTTTTGCTTCAATCTCTACTACTTTATCTCCTGTGTCTTTGAACCCAATGATAACCCAACACTCTACCAGTCTACCCGCATATGCTCTATATATTAAAAACCAAACTTTATTCCAATTTCTAACTAAAAAACAACATGCGCGTCTTGCACACATGCCGCTATACGTACTCACGAGCCGAATCGAGTAGCCTATTATATTTACAATATAATAACAATTTTCAAGCTCAATGTCAATATTTCTTTATTGAAAGGTTAACGTATTCGGTCCGTTGTATCACAAAAAATTCCAGGGTATCATTTTAATCGTCAGAAAAATGAAAAATAGAAAAATAAAATACGGTGACAATGGAATAGATGATACACTTCAGATCAAAATAATACCGCTGCAGCTTAAAATAATGTTCCACGATTTACTGTGATATTGTCTCCTGGTTGTACGGAAATTTCTATAATACATGCCAAACATGTACCAGGATCTTAATATTTATAACTATTTTCTTAATTATAGTGACTATTATTAAACAGTTAAAACAACTACAGAATAGACACGGGTTCCTCAGGGAACTAGGAAAAGCAGACTACTACCATTTTTCTTAATTATTTTAACTAAGAAATTACTATTTTCTTAATTAAAATTACTAGGGAAAATGGTAATTGTATAAATACATGCTTTTCCTAGTTCCCCGAGAAGCACGTGTCTATTCTGCAGTTGTTTTAACAGTTTAATCATGGTTATTATAATTAAGAAAATAGTTGTAAATATTAATACCCTGGTACATGTTACCATTTTTTCTGGTAATTCACTGATTAGTATTCCTAGTCAAACATTTACCAGGAATTTGTTTCAGTGTGTGCACTTTCTGTCTATCGACGGAAGAGAGGAAAATCTAACAATGAATTCTAGTTTGATCCTGGCCTATTTCCTGCAGATTTAGGAAGTTTTTTTAATATGTGTGTTATTTTATGCTTTCAACTTGGTGAATTTTTTGTAGATTTACTGTTATAGATGGTTTATAAAAATATATTTAAAAAATTTATATACAATGCTTATTTATTATATTTATTTACAAAAATTTATTTATTTTTTAATTTTATTTATTTATAAACATTTATTCACTTATTCAAAAAAATATATTTAAAAATATATTTTATATATTTCTGTTTGCGAAACACTTTCACGGTTTCTAAATAATTATCTCTATTATTGTGTATTCAGAATTTTGTCAAAAATTAAATTTTTTAATTAAAGACATTATTTTATTATACGATTGCTTAAATTCTTGGGCTTCTTGCAGTTTATCACGAAAAATAAACGAAACTGCTGAAATGCAAGGCACAAGCTAACTGCTTTCAATTTTAATTTTTAATAGGTACATACTTACAAACCATAAAATACAGTATTAAAACATTAAAATGACAAATTCGAAGCTCAAATATTTTAAATTGTCAATCCTAACCAGCGTTTCAATTCTTATTAATTTATAATAGAAAAAATAAATTATTATAAAAGTATTAAACGGTGAAAATGTAAACATTGTATAAAAATGTTTTAAAAGCTGTACGAAGCAGCTGGAGGCAAGACCGTTACAATCGAAGTTCATTGCATGTCAGATGCCCGTCTCTTTTGTTAGTAGAGTAGGGAGCGTACATCTGGCGAAGGAGTATCGAAACGTCGAGAAAATCCCGAGCCGATATGTCGGTTTCCGATACTTTTCCGACCGATACTAAACCCATACCGATCCGAGAAATAACCGAGACGATCCGAGCAGATACCGAGAAAATCTCGGATCGGACGGCATCACTAGGTGATAATCAAGAGTAGGGCAAGTTAATATCTGGATATTGAACTATGGGACAACTATCTAAGATATTATGGTGTAATATCTAGATATTGTAATGTAATATCTCATATATTAAATCATAATATCTAGATATTACACAATAATATTTTGGATAGCTGTCCCATAGTTCAATATCCAAATATTAACTTCCCCTCCTTTTCACTATCTATTTTTTTCCGTGTATCACTAATCACACTAACCTGAGGTCTTCCAGTATCATCGTAGCACTTGTCTTCATCTCTATTCTTTGGTATCCTATGAAACTGTTCATCTGTTGGATCTGGATCTGCAAAAGCTCCAATCAGGAGACCCACGAAAAAGAGACTTCCACGCATTGTCTCTTTACCTATGATGACTCCAAATCTTGAATCCACTTGTGTTTATCAGCACTGCATCCTAAATGCAAATAATTCGAGTCTGAAATATTTCTATACTCTATAATCTTTCAGATTTTTTTTTTCTGTCGAGTCGCAGCACTATATTAACAACTCGTAGACGCAATTTGGAGTTTATACTGATGCCGGGCCGCGCAAGACTATATAGTAAGGACCACTGTGAAGTTGTGAGACAAATTCTCTTAAAACAAAAATGTGATTCGATATTGCTGTCTCACTTCACCAATGCTGTCTACTTCCCAATGAACCTTATTATGTAGAATTGAGTAGTGCTCTTATCTCAAAAGAGTGTCAAAAGAGTGAAGAGTTTGTTAATCTGGTGCCAAGTCGGCGGGGAGTCTAAACACTATACCAATTTCCAATGTAATTCTGATGTAATTCTGCAAGCAAATGTGCGAATTATGATTTTATGATTGAAAATGTCGCCAACTCTTGATGATAATGATGATGATGATGATGATGAAGGTTCAAGAGTTGAAGACGCTGATTCAAGATTTTAGAATTGAGATTAGATAATTCGGCACATATAAATATTATAGATGATGGTTCGCAGTGAATTTCGATAAGCGGATGGTTAAAAATCTAGAACAAAAGGATGGTTAAAACAGATGGTTCAAAATGTTTTTATGTAGAATAAAGGTACAATAAAATCAAACGGAATTTAGAAAAAATCAGATTAGACAAGATTTTGATTTGGTTTGAAAAGTCAATAGCATAATAGAATTTTATTTTAGAAATTTAATGATGAAAGAAATTTACCTAAATTATCATTTATTTTGGAATTAGATAAATTGGATCCAAGAGTTTTTGCAAAATGTACTGCGTTAAATTAAAAAGAGTTTACACAATTCCAAGATGAAATAAAGAATTTTTTTCTTGGTGTCAATTTCAAAACTGAAAAAAATAAAAAAATATTTACACTAATATATTCAACACATTTCTATAAATATAATAAAAATACCGGATGGTTAAAAATCTAGAACAAAAGGATGGTTAAAACAGATGGTTCAAAATGTTTTTATGTAGAATAAAGGTACAATAAAATCAAACGGAATTTAGAAAAAATCAGATTAGACAAGATTTTGATTTGGTTTGAAAAGTCAATAGCATAATAGAATTTTATTTTAGAAATTTAATGATGAAAGAAATTTACCTAAATTATCATTTATTTTGGAATTAGATAAATTGGATCCAAGAGTTTTTGCAAAATGTACTGCGTTAAATTAAAAAGAGTTTACACAATTCCAAGATGAAATAAAGAATTTTTTTCTTGGTGTCAATTTCAAAACTGAAAAAACTAAAAAAATATTTACACTAATATATTCAACACATTTCTATAAATATAATAAAAATACCCACACGAAAAAATTCCACAGAGGAAATGTCGCAATTTTGTTTTCATTCAACACAGGCCACTCTTAATGAGGGGTTCTGAATTCGCCGTCACTGTTTCACCACACCGTTCTTAACAACGAATGGAACGAATGCATGCTTCCTAAAATATCCACTCTGGAGCAAGCGAAACGGGAAAAAAGTAATCGGGATAACGAGATGACAGAATCAGTGAGCAAGAGCAGAGAAGAGTCGTGCAGGCAATATTAGTCGGTGAAATCGATCAATGATTGACGATTAATACATCGGACGATTGTAAAATGTAAACGAGATTATTAAAAAAAAAAAGTCGCGCCTCACCTCCAAACAGACTCTGTGGGACGCCGAGTCCGACTGGGACAGAAGGCGGAAAGAGGCTGAAATGAAAGAGAACTGCCTCTCGCCCACTCTTGAGCACTTCCCCAGCATTCAACTACTCTATAGAATCTTAGAATCATCCGACCATCCCTTTTTTACACACGTTTCAGTCATCCTTTTTTTAAAAAAAAAAACTATCATAGTGATGAGAGTGTAAAAATTAAGATTCCGCTTTCAGCAGTTGGTTGGATTTTAGTATGTGTAAAAAGAAGAAATCATATTTTTAGTTTATAGCTCATAATTAGGCATTTTCGACTTTAATTACACTTGTACCAAAAATGATTATAATTTTGTATAAATTGTATAAACCTCTGGTGAATGAAAGCGATCATCAACACTCTATATGTGCCAACAGAATAAAAGCTCATGTAGTTACTATTCCATCAAGAAAACCGTTTTGTCTTTTCTATCATTGCGGTTTCGGCAAAACAGAGTATACAATATATATATCCTCACCCGGAAGCTGCTTGATATGCGATGCCACCCACATTACACTATAATTCTTTCAGAATTAAAACATTACACAAAATTAACGTTTTACACCGCAAGAGAACATTTTTTCCTATTCGAAAGATGAACTGGCAAAATTTATTGCGTTTGGAATATATTTCATTTATCTATTACATATTTATACATATTTAATTAAAGTACTTGCAAAACCATATATAAAACGAATTTTTCATCCTGATATGATCAGTGTTGATAATTTATTCTTATATATTCCGTTTACATTCATCGGTGGATCGAGAGCCGGGCTCGGGGGTAGACGGTCCTCGACTCAATGCAATTCGAGCGAGCAGTCTTCAGGACCGCGTATAAAGTCTCAGAACGCACAAAAGTAAATGCGCAGAGAGTCGTGATGTAAACAACGTCTGGCGGCCCTGACTGCCCGAGCGATGGAGCCGTCGCGGGACGCTCAGGGGCGGGGGACAGAATCAGTGAAGCGTGAACGACCATGAAGGTGGTCCTCGATACATGGGCTCTTGATCCACCGATCAGTGTAATTGGGAAATGAACTATACACAAACTATAGCCTTTGAATTAATACATGTGTCTTTCAAAATGACTTTTCAATTCTTCGAAACCCCTAAAAATATCAGCTTTCGAAACTACAGGATCTAATATGGGTTCATCGTCGCGTTTTATCAAAAAGGCATTCCATTTTGCATTTTTTGCACCTATATAATCATTATCAACTCTGTCGCCGATGTGAAGAGCCTCCTGGGGAAGGATGTTTGTCATTGTTCTTTTTTTGAAGATGCTGAGGGCTTCCGCGAAAATCTGAGGATCTGGTTTTTCAATTCCCAAGTGGTAGCTGCAGAGAATAAAAGAAAAGTATCGTTTGATATTCAGCGAGTGTAGAATTGAGTCGAGTCCATCATCGAAATTGGATATTACTCCGAGGAGAATCTCCTGCTTTTCAAGATACTCGAGAAGTTGGGTGGTTCCAGGAAAAAATTGCCAACACATCCTGGAACGGTAGCATTCAATCAGTGTGTCTGCAACCTAACACAGAAAAAACTGACTATAAAATTTGCTGCTGGTAATTTTTTGAGGGATAAACTTTTATTCAAACAACTTCACGTCTTTCAAAATACATATGTTGTCCTGAAAAAACAAAAGAAAATTCGAAATTTCAAAACACCTAGTATAAAATTGAGAAAAAAAGGATTATTCACAGCAAATGCCAATACCCTAATTATGTCCCGGGACATCCTCAGAATAATATCCTGATAATAATACCTCGTAATATTCTTTTGCTGTGAGCAGAGGGTATACCTCACATAGAAAATAAACAAGGGATAAAAATGATATTAAACATTAACACTTTAACACTAAACTTGAAGTGAATCGCATCGACACTGTTTGAAATGATCTTTTATTTGATATACATAATTTTTTATATGTATATTAAATTTTATATACCTGGGATCAAAATGTTATACATATATGGGTGAATCTCCTGAAAGAGACCTTTTCGACGTCCTGATTAATATTTTCAACACTATTCATTTTAAATTGTTGAGAATTGGCAGAGTGGTCGGTGGGCCCGCAAGTCATACCGCAGAAAAAACTTTTTAACCGATTCCCATAAACTGAATTTATGGGGAGCTTTTGAAATCTTTCATGTCCGAAGCCTTTTTGCCGTGTCTCTAACACGATTTTTAGCTTTCGCAACGTTTTTTTTTTTATTGGAATTTCCTTTTTTTTTTAAATTTATGAGTGGTAGTTTCTTAAGGGTATACGTTAAACGACTTTGAAAATGACCGACTGGCTCCGAAATTTTTCTAAGTCCAAACCCCAAATTTTTCCGGCACTGGAAAATATGTATATTTAATTTTAATTTTTATTGAGATGAAATTAAATTATACTTGCGTGTACTGTCGTGATTCCGCAGTCGATAAAATTTTGTAAATTATTGATGGGACAAAGTTTCGTCTGAAAGTATTTAGGCATCATAAATTCCGAGGAAGCAGACGAAAATTTAGAAAGAGATGGTCGATAGGAGAAGCCACACTTGACAAAAATATATTTTCTGCACAATACCGACACTTTTGACGAAATCGGAGGAACGGCCCAAAATTCCAAGACTTTATTCTTTCTTATTAGAATAAGAATTGGGTCATTTATTCCGGTAAACGGCGTCAAAGTGAAATCTTTTGGAAATTAATTCTGGACGGAGCCGCATCAATAATATGATGGCAAATTTGCCTAGATTTCCTGCCGGCCCTCTTGCACATGACTGTCAGAATTGATGATAATATTATCGACCGCTGCAGGAAAGCTGAGCTGATAATTATTTATCTTATTTATTTTAGCAAATTTTCCTTGCATTAATGATTGATCTAAAAATACAAAAATAAGCCAGATTTTACGAAAAGAAATGTGGAAAAAATGTGTGCATGTATTAAAAATTATAATATTTACAGAATTTTAATAAATTATACAAATAATTAAATAAATAAGCATATAATTAAATTAAATAAATGCGGGCAGCGAGAATCGAACGCGCAGCCTTCGGCCCATAAGCCGAGCAGCTACCGCCTGAGCCATTGGATCATCTGAAAGTCAATGTCGCCATGGACATGTGAGGTGGTTTGAATGGCCAAAAAGCGCATCGAGCACATATATTGTATTATAGATTATAATAATATATAATAATACTATAATAATTATAACTAAAAACTTGTACAAAATTTCTAAATCTCGCGTGCACATTTTATGTACGAATTACAATTGCACACATTTTTTCCACATTTCTTTTTGCAAAAGCTGGCTTATTTTTGTACTTTTAGATCAATCATTATTTCTGCAAGAAAAATTTGCTAAAATAAATAAGAAAAATAATTATAAACTCAGATTTCCTGCAACGGTCGATAATATTACCATCAATTCTGACAGTCATGTGGAGTTACAAGAGTGGCCGGCAGGATATCTAGGGAAATTCGCAATCATATTATTGATACGGCTCCGTCAAGAATTGATTTCCAAAGGATTTCATTTTGACGCCGTTTACCGCAACAAATGACCAAATTCTTATTCTAATAAGAAAGAATAAAGTCTTGGAATTTTGGGCCATTCCTCCGATTTCGTCAAAAGTGTCGGTATTGTGCAGAAAATATATTTTTGTCAAGTGTGGCTTCTCCTATCGACCATCTCTTTCTAAATTTTCTTTTGCTTTCTCGGAATTTATGAAATACTTTCAGACGAAACTTTGTCCAATCAATAATTTACAAAATTTTATCGACTGCGGAATCACGACAGTACACGCAAGTATAATTTAATTTGATCTCAATAAAATTTAAAATTAAATATACAGATTTTCCAGTGCCAGAAAAATTGGGGGTTTAGACAGAAAAATTTCGGAGCCAGTCGGCCATTTTCAAAGTCGTTTAACGTATACCCTTAAGGAAGAATCGGACAGGCATAAAGAAATCACAGAAAATTTTAGGAATGACGTCTTTTAATTTAATAAAGAAGCACACAAAATTTCATAATTTTTCACTAAATAGTTTAGAAATTGATAATTTATTAATTTAACACGGGCTCTTATGGAGAAACAGTGTCTACTAATCTTGATAATTGAAAAACTAATAGAATGAAATCAGTTTTTGACAAAAATGTATTATCGGGATAAAGAATTAAACTATAGATTTTGATGAATTCTGTATACACTTACTTATGGAGGAATCAATTAATTTAATGAAGAAAATTTATGTTTTTGTGAAGTACGGAGAGGAAACGTAGCAACGCTGTAAACAGCCATAAAAAAAAGCACAGTGGCACCTCCACCATTTCATAATTTCGGGGGAGTTATGAAATGATGGAGGTAGCTCGGAGGGGATATTAGAAATTGCGCAGAAGGCATTTGCGCACAAACGTATGTATCCATGTGTGGGTGTAAACTATCTGCGCAAACGCCGTCTCAAGAGTAGGGGCAAACGATCAAGATTAGTTGCGGGGAATATGACATGGTGGAGGTCCGACTGTATGAAATAATTTAATATAAAGCGGCTTCTTAAATGCTTTGGGATTATACTTTATCCATATTAACACATAAATCGTACTTTACATTTTTGTAACCGGTACTCTCATTATGATTTTAAGCTCAAAATAAAACTTTTTTATCGGGGGTTTATTGAAAAAATCGAAATTTAGTGTTTCACTGCGTTTTACATAAGGACTATTATTGATTGTCCGGTCAACCGAAATTTGGCCGTATCGCATAGATAATCAATGCCACAAATTCGATTTATTTGAAAAGCCCCCGACAAAAGATTTTGATTTTGGGCTTAAAATCATCGTAAGGGCACCTACTTTCATATACAATCATCGTTAAATTATGGGCCACTGTATTGACGGCCGGCTTCGTGGTCGTTCACGCTTCACTGACTCTGTCTCCCCCCCCCCCCCCTTGGAGTGTCCCTTGACCGGCCTACATTGCTCGAACAGTCAGGGCCGCCAGAAATTGTTTACTTCGCGACTCTCTGCGCATTTACTTTTGTAGGTTCAGAGACTATATACGCGGTCCTGAATGTTAACATAAGACTGCTCGCTCGTCGCTTTCTGACAGCCTTAGCCTCGACCAAGTCCCAGGGGAGGACCCTTTCCACGAACTTCACAATAAAGCAATGGCTAGGTGAA
>JBAGKK010002845.1:0-12553 GCA_037177015.1 Euceroptres primus | reverse complement strand
AGCCTGAGGAGAGAGCAGTGGTGGTGGAAACGACCCATCTGGCTTTTGAGGAGCACACCCCTTGCTGTGCAGGTCTGCTCTAGAGAAGACCCTGGAAGGTTTTAGAACAGGGCTGAAGAAATCTGCTCAAATGCCACATGTTTTCGTCCCCACGATAAGCGCTCTCCTATGATTTCTGTAATGTGGACCGCTCGAGAGCACTCGTGAGCACTCGTGGTGGAGACGAAAACATGTGGCATTTGAGCAGATTTCTTCATCCCTGCTCAGGTCTGTTTTAGAAAGTTGTGGAGCAGTTCAGAAGATTCTAGAAAACTGTAGAACAGGGGTCTCCAAAAGTCAATTCTGGGTCTACCGTCGATTTCAGATCTGTAGGTCGGATCGACTCAACTTAGCACAGAACTGTCAAGCGAAGGTCCCAGTCGCTACCTGCTTAGAAGGAAGGGTCTCTTCTTACAAAGCAGAGTGCTGAGACTTCCGGTTTGGCATTCTAGTGAATCAGTCACACTAATGCAAAGAATTCCATAAGTAATAAAATTCCATATTGGATCGATCTATCCCGTCACTAAAAGTGTTTCAAATTGTTAATAATATATCACGCACGAAATAACATTAAAAATTTGAAGCTGGAAAAGCAACTAAATGCAAAACGAGAGATTGAAAAGAAAGTGGCCACGCGGCCGTGTGGCTTGCCACAACGACCTTCGAAGTTCTGAACTGCGCCTCAAATTGAAGACTGATTGTCTTGGAAAACTACAAAGTCCTTGTGTCTCTTAAAGCTGAAAGCAATCTGCAAAGAACAACTGAGATCACCCATACCACCTACCTACACATAACCTCTAAATCCCTAACTGTCTTCCTCCTATCCTTATGATTTCAGCTCATGAAGCCGCTCGTAAGTAATCATTTTATTTGTTTCTAAAGTGAGGCATATAATCAGGTTTAGTATCCCTCTTGGGCGCTGAAATATAAAATGAGTGAAAATCAAGACGACATGGATTTCGAGGAGGCTTCGGACCCGAAGTCTTCTACCCTTAAAAAGCGCAAGGCGACCGATGACCCGGCCAACATGAAACCAGCGAGTGCGAAGCAACTCGGCAACCGTTCTGAAAATTCGGAACACCCAGCCAAACAAAGACAGACAATTCCAGTTTCCGTAATCGAATCTGCCCTAAAACAAAATAAAAATCGATACACCGATCTCCACGAAGACCCTTTTATTGTAGTAGTTTGCGGGAAAAACCAAGAAAGTGGCAACATTGCTAACTTACATATCAGCTCCATAGGTAAAATCACTGCGCGACTCTGAGAATCAAACGAATAATGATCGAAAACCTAAACTGATACCAACAAGAATGATAAAAGTCAAATTTTACGGGCACTTAAAGGTTTAAAAGATTTCATTCCTTTATGTTAAAAGCCCAGTTGAACCCTACGTAAATCAAGTTCGTAGATGCTTATAAGATGTGGCCATGTAGCGAAACACTGCCAGGCGAAAAACATTAGATGTAAAAAATGCGCTAGTGATCACGACCATTCTACTTGTACTTCCGAAAAAGTACTCTGTGCAAATTGTAGGGGCAATCACCAAGAAGATTTTTAAGAATGCCTTGTGTTCATCCAAAATAAAAATATTCAAAAACTAGTGGCATTCGAAGGCCTATTCTATAATGATAAAAACGCAGTCCCATGCAAAAAACAGCCCAACCCATCCCAGCATTCGATCTGACAAACTGGCCCGGCGTCCTACCCACCTCAAAAAACAATTATATTAACAGCTCCCTTATCTCTCAAAGGGATAATTTATCCTTTAATAATTCAATAGAAGATAAGTTGAACAGATCAATTAACTCTCTATCCGCAAAAACCGATATAAATCAAAATAAGCTATTACAAGTGTCCCCCCAACCCCAATTAACACAAACAAGTCAAAAAGTAATCCAATTCAGAGCTTCTCAAAACTCAATTCTCAACATAACTTCAATTGTTAAAAAAGTAGCAGAGGAAGTTGCGATTAACGTCATTACTAACATGATTAATAAATTCATGGAAGAACAATCTACAAAACTAGTCTCTGATGTCATGTACTCTTTGTCGAATCAATTCTTGAAACTTCTAAAACCCTTACAATCCCAAACCAACAATCTAACGTTAGCTCTAAATCAGAGATCCACCAGTAGTCAATCGGAGGACAAGTTTACAAATGATCAATGACCCACCCACTCGCCTCTCCCTATAATCTCATCAATCAACTAGTAGCCGCTCAAAATACCTCAAATGCTCGAATAATTAATAGTAAACAACCCGAGAAGTTAGTCATCGTTCAGTGTAATTGCAGAAGCCTATGGGATAAATATAGGGAAATTCAATTCATTTTAGCACATGCAGATATAATGTTACTACAGGAAACCTGGCTAGTTGAAGAAGACGAAATAAAATTCAACGAATTCAATCTTGTAAGAAAAGACCGCGACAACCTTTTTAGGGGTGATGGGGTCGCGATACTAGTTAAAGAAGGCATAAAATTTAAACAGCTACCAACACTCCGGCTTCATAACCGCAACATAAAAATAATAGGCATTGAAATCACAATTAACAATAACTTAAAATACAACCTGTTCTCTATCTATAGGCCTCCTGATATTCAAATAACAAACCTATCGTGGAAAGCTTTGCTCAAATCTTATGACTCCGAAAAAACTATAATTGGAAGGGATTTTAACGCTCACAATTTGCTATGGGGTAGCCAGATAGCGCGATCAAATGATGGTAACGAACTAGCCGACGAAATTAACAACTCAACATTTATTCTTCTGAACGATGTACTTAAGCTGGAGTTAGAAGGGGTGGAAGCGCATCCAGTACAAAAAAGATACGCGTGAAAAAGACATTGTCCGTACTTTGGTACTGTTTAGAAAATTCATTATTCAATCATGAACGGTTCTTAGTCGCCCAAAAAAACTAAACTTGAAAATTTACAAATTTCAAAATATTTTTGTCCATCCAAAATTGAAATAATTTAAAAGTATTTAAAATATTAATGTTCTGTTGAGACTGAAGTTCTTCCAAACTCTATCGAATAAAATATTTAATAATGAAGCTAATTCCTGGTGAAAATAAATTAAGAAACTGTGATGATTATATATTTTTTAAAAATAAATAAATAAAATTAGAAAAAATCAACGTAGCTAACAATTAAAACAAAAAATGCCGAAGAAATAAATTTTTCTTCTCTTAAGATAATACAAAGGTTTCCAGGAAATAATATTGCCTTTCTGAATAATTTAACTCTTTTCCTGAAACAGTGACTAAAGATTAATTTCTAATTCTTCCAACTAATGGCAACAGTGAGTTGCTAAGTCATTAATAGTTAATTTAATATTTATTATTGCATGCAATTTCTGTATACAAGACTTATCTAAAATTTAACTCAAAAGGGAAGAGCTATAGTTAGAAAGTTAATAAAAGATTATAACATTATACAACCCGATGAGGAAAATATCGATGTATTTTTTAAATCAAAGCTGTTTGCAAATCACAGTTGTGAAACCCAAGAAACTCGACTTTTCAAATAACAATTATTCAACTTTTAATGCAGAAACTAAAAAGAAACATGTTTAATTATATTTTGGATTACATCAATGCTTTTTACCAATAAATAAATAAAAAATAGAGAGATATGTAGCAATCAAAGTCTAGAAAATAAATAATCAAAAAATTATAATTCCTTCGGAATAAATTTTGTTTATTTTTTTCATCCACTAGTTAATTCGTTTCTTGGGAAAGCTAAACTTACAAAATAATTTGGTTTTGAAAATTACACATTTTGAAAAAGATCTGAGAATTCCAAACAAGTAGAAAATACTTACGAGAAATTCGTCTCTGATAAAGTACTTGGCCCGTATAACATCCGGAGGTTCCGTTGGATCCGCAACAACTCCGGGTTCGACTGGCGTTTGATACCTCGCAAACTCTGGAAAGTAGTCCTCCAATTTGTGCTTCCCCGCTTTTACCTTTTCCGCAAGCAGATCCTGCTTGTTTAGGAATAAGATAACGGAAATTGTGCGGAGCCACCTGCAATTTTAAATAAAATATTGTCATTTGTCATTGCTAAAATAATTTTAAAAATATATATTTTTTCTCTTTAATTCTTTTAATGCAATTTATTTTTACCTGATCAATTATCAATAAGACAAGATAAATCCATATTATTAAATTTTGTTCCTAGAGTATCAACTGTATTAAATACCTTCAAAATGAAGAGTATACAACAGTCTAGGAATGAAATACGAAACTAAGTCGATAGCGTAACATCATGGAAACCATACCTATTATTCCAGATACTTTTAAACAAGTCGAGACTTTCCCGAAGTCTCAACTTCGTCGGGTCTTCCCTGAGCACCATGTTGTAACTACTACATGCTGTTACGAATATAATTGCCGTCACGTCGTTAAAGCACTGTATCCATTTTCTCCTTTCATCTCTCTGTCCACCGACGTCGAACATGCTGTCAAATAAAAAAATTATAGAATCATTCTGGAAAATAAGTAATATCAAATAAAATAAAAGAGAAAAGTCATAGGTATAAACTATTTTCTTATTGAAAAATCTACTGCTTAATTAATTTAATTCAAAACGAGTGCAGTCAATCAAAAATTTCAATAATCTTGATTCGGATCGAAAAGATGTTTTAAAATTATTTCTTTATCGGAGGAAATATTCTGTTTTCCGTGGAAAAAATAACTTTGAGTTGATTAACCGTAAAAACAAATTTTTTTTTAGTCGACTACTTTTATTTCTCGTCCCATTTATAACATGCGGAAATTACACGGCACAGTAACGTTAGAGGAGGCGACCAACTCGATTTACCACCAACAAGCCGATATTTCTACATGAACTATAAACATCGTTTACATATAAAAATTCTAACCACTTTACACTGAGAGATAGTGTAACGTGACACTATGTTATCTTTTACAGAATATATTTTTGTGAGAAGAAAATATTAGTATTAGTACTTGGAAATTTGAATTGAATTTTGTTTTCGGGGTACTTATTGTATTTAAAATCAAGTAAGTGTAAACTTTAGAAAATAATTTTCCATTTTCAAAGTAGAATTTTAGTCATGAATACTTGCAATATTAAATGTAAGAGGAGAAATATTCAGGACAGCCTCTGTTTGCACACTTCGTGTATGTATACTATGTTGAAACTTACTGAAAGTTTACTTTGTCGACCTGAAACCGCGTCTCGAAGATGCCAGATGTGAGGACTCGACATCTCAGAATGTCCTGCAACAAAGATGAATTTTGTTCTGTAGTAAAAATACTTTTTATCACGGTATACCTGAATTTTTTCAATTTTTTTGCAGTTTCTGGGAAAAATTTATTTTTAAGAAACGAAAATAGGGAATATTTGAAAGTTAAACTTTTGTAAATTAGAAATCTTTTTTTCTATAAAACTCTGTATCAAAACTGAACTTAACTTTTACAAATTACTTCAATTTTACTAAAATTTAAAATCAGGTTCTTTTAATTATTGAAAATACTTATTTACTTGTTCCGTTGGCGTGTAGTCAGGTTGTTTTACGATGGCTACTTTGTCTAGGAAACTGAAACAGACAAAAAAAATACGAGAATTAATCTGCGAATAAATAAAATTTACAAATAACGAAAATCGTTTCATGGGTTAAAAACTTCAAAACATTTGTTTTAGAAGAAAATAACTAATTCTAACAAAACTCTCACATTGAAAATAAAAGCCAATAAAAGTTAATAAATACAATATTTTTATAAGAAAACTCAAATTTCACTAATAAATAAAATTATATTGACTGCAATTAAATCAGAAATTAAATCATAAAAATAATTTTAATGACACGTTGAAGTTTGCGAAAGAGAGAAGTTCCGACAGCAAATACTTTCGAACAAAAAATTTGTCGATTAAAAATTAACGACGACATATAAAAATTTTCGGCTGCTAAAATTGCTGACAAGCACTTAGATTTCTGAATTATGAAATTACCAAATTTTTAAATTTTCAATAAATTTTCAGAACCTTTGGAACTCTCTAGAATTTTCTAAAATCCTTCATGAAATCTTTTGGAATTTTTGTCAATTTTCTAGAATTTTCTAAGATATTTTTAATTTTCCATGTATTTGTAGATTCGTTAAATTTAATCTCGTAAAATCCCTCAAGCTGCTCTAGAATCTTGAAGATTTTTTATGTTTTAGAATCTTCCAAAACCCTCCAGCATTGTCTAGAACCTTCTAAAATTTTCCAGGATTTTTAAAACCTCTTACAGAGACTCAGTCTACAGACTTTTTCAGAGTTCTAAAATCTTCAAAAACACCGCAAAATCTATTATGATTTTTCAAAATATTCTAGACTGTTTCAGAATCTTTTAGAATCCTCAAAACTCTATTGAATTCTGCCTTAATCTTCTAATATCTTCTAGTCTCTTCCAGACCTTTTTCTTTTTGAAAAGTTTCGAAAAGTTTAGAGAACTTTAGAAAGATTTTGAAAAGAGTCTAGAAGATTCTTGAGGATTATGGGAGTCTTTTGCAGAATTTAGAGGATTCTAAAAGATTCTGCAGAATTCTGGAGTTCGGAATATTCTGTAGGATTCTAGAAGTTTCTGGAACAGTCTAAGTATGTATATTTGTTAGACTCCACTTTTTTAGGTTTTCTTCTGGTTTGGGTTTGGTCGCGTCGTTATGTTCTAGATCTTTGTGTATGGAAGATAGGAGGCTCGCAAGGAGCCTCCTGGGAAGTTGGGAGATAGAAGATGCTCGAAGGATCTTCTGGAAGAACAGAGGGACGTGGAAGCTTCTTTCGACTCTTCCGGAAAAGTAAGGAAATAGAAGGTGGCCGGAGGACCTTCTGGAAAGCGAGAGGGGCTTGGAAGCTTCTTTCGACTCTTCAGGAAAGGTAAGGAAATAGAAGTTACCAGGAGGAAAGGAGGATCTTCTGGAAGGAAAGAGGGACTTGGAAGCTTCTTTCGACTCTTTCGGAAAAGTAAGGAGATAGAAGGTACCCGAAGGACCTTCTGGAAGGGAGGAGGGATTTGGAAGCTTCTTTCGACTCTTCCGGAAAAGTAAGGAGATAGAAGATACCCGGAGGATCTTCTGGGGCCTTACGCCCCCACGACGAGGTCGTGGTAGGGGTTGTCTCTCCTCCAGTTTCTCCTAAGATTCTGGGCCTTGTTAGAAGCTTCTAGAAGGTTTTTTCATAATAGGAGAAACTTGGACTAGGCTTGACCTTGCATAGCCGGCGTAGGCCATTAGAGCGAGGGAGAGAGACTATAGTGCGTGCGAGGGAAACTGTGAAAGCAAGAGCGACTGGCGAGCCTCGTTGCTCGTCCACATACTGGCCCTGGTAAAATGCAAGTGCTTTAGAAAACTGCGAACAAAACATCGTCGAAAAGCGATAGTACTTTGCTCTGCTATTTTAGGGACCTCCAATATAGGGGTTCCAGGAATTCATTTGGTTATGCGTTATGTATAATAATTCATAAATAATAACTAAATCAAACTTAACAGTAAATCAAACGTTAAATTAAACTTATATTTAAAAAATATTTTTCACCCGTGACAAAAATCAAACAGAAATAGTTCATACGGCCCTGACTTGTTTACGTTTAGAGGCTTCCGATTTAAGTCCAAGGCCATTCAGGCCATCCCGGAAACCGGACTTAAATCAGAAGAGCAGTGTATTTAGAAAATACTAACACTCTATCGCGACGCGCATAACATATTTTTTTAAATATTAAAGAATTTTGGGATATTCTTTAAGATTTCATAAGATTATAGGAGATCACAGAAAAAAAGATTCTAGAAAAAGCAGAATATATTAGACGGTTATGGAAGAGTTTAGAATATTTGGTTATGGAAAATTTTGGAAGACATTGAAAGAGTTCGGAAGATTTAAAATCTGTCTAGAATGTTTTAGAAAATTTGGAAAAAATCAAATGGGATTTTTTCCACCAACCTTTTGCCCAAAACAAAATTGACGAACAATACATTATAATATAAATTTTAACGACACCAAATTATAAACATTCTGATAAGTTAAGTATATAACGGGCGCAGAATATCATATAAATATAAATATATTGCAAATGTACATGTAAACTATGTTGATTAATAAACGGTTTTTAAAAGTAAAAAGTAAGTTAGAAAATTTTGGAAAAGTTTTGAAGTTTCTAGAACACTGTGAATCTCTATAAGGTTTTATTATTGAGACTTTCCAGAACAAAAGGGCCCATTTTGTCGATTGTAGTTTCGGAGATATTCGCGTTTTTGTGAAAAAAGGTCGAAATTATCGATTTTGGGTTTTGAATAGGAAATTATACTTTAATCTATACTCTATATGATGACATCACACTTATGTTTCAGAAATGACTGGAAGTGAGTATATTTTGTGTTTGAAGAAAAAATATAACACGTGCGCTTATGGCATTCGCCAACTTTAAATAATGCGTTTTTCTGGAAAAGCAGTTTTTCAATGTTTCAACTTCAAACTGGTCCCAGTAGCTCGTTTTTGAACCTAGAGGGTTCGTTCCGGGCTTAAAATGTCGGGAATTTGTCCGGTTATACGTCACTATACGTAAGTTCATATCGATAATATGGGCCCTTTTCTTCTGGAAAGTCACATATTATGTCACGCTTTTTTGAATGTCATAAGTTTCTATTTATTAGAATTCTGGGAAAATTAATCGGAACTTTGAATAAAAAAAGGGGAAAGAGGGAACATTCTCAAAAATAGGGATTTCAGTGGATCTGGAAAAAAATGGAGGGAAAAGGAGAAAAAGAGGAATAGAGGCCTGCCTTTATTGCTGAAAATGATTGGTAACGTGGCCACGTTAGTACAAGCGGCATTCTTAAAACATTCAGAAAAGAACTAAGCTGAATGTGAGTTTTAACAGTTGCGTAATCGTCTGATTACAACTTTCAGGCGAAGGGCCTTCAGACGACACAAAGGAAGCAGGAAGACCAGAATGGGCGGGCGGAAGTACTGGTAATAGCGAGCGAAAGTACCCGGAAGAAGTAGAGCAAGACAGAGATGGAGATGAAGAGAAACTTCGGGTGGAAAATGGGGAGGAAGGACGGCGATGGTGAGAGACCGAGTAGGGAAATCGATCTGCAGAGGTGTCCTACCCTAACCCCAACCCTCACCCTCCGTGTACTCCGGCGTACACATTCGCCTCTCTGATTCCCGGCAACTATCCGGGTCATGGGTCACTGCCATTGCTGGTCGCCATCAATCGTACAAGCATCAAGCATACTTGTAGAATCATTATTTACAATTTTACATCCACACAACTCTCCTGTTGATTATGATTCATTTCATTTTCTTTCTTAAAAAAATTTAATCATTCAACACAAACATTGATTTTCTTGTATTAAAAGTTGTGGGGAAAATTTAAAGAGTTTTTGAGGTACGAGTTGAAGCTGGTAATGGTTTACATAATAAATGGAGGGTAAAAGCTCCCCTTGTAGATTATTAAAAATTCTTTAACTTGTGTTCGATTATATATGCATGTACCTGAAGTTTTGAACGTTCAAATGAAAAAAAAAATTTCTTAAGACCACGTGACCAAAATGTCGAAAATTTATATTCCCCAATTCTGCATCAATGGTTGGATTAATCTTTGTCATTGAACTTGAATTTTCATTATAAAATTATTTATCGAAAGTCAGACAAATATTATGGCTTCTTATAAATTTTTGATTCTGAACCTCTTCTGGTTGTTTTTAAATTTTTATCAGAATTGCCATGTTTTTTAGTCTACATAGAAATAATTATTTCTTTCAGTTAAAGTTTTCAATTTTATTTGAAACGAATTTTAGAAATAATTCCTTAATGCAATTCTAGTTTTTCATTTTCTCGAGAAAAAAGGACGCCTCTGGAATTCTAGAAGATCGAAGACCATGAATAAATTTACTTTAAATGAATCTTGAGAATATTTTTACGATGTTCTTAAACTGGATCGTTTTAACATATAAAATCTATTTTAAACTGATTCGAGAATTCCATCATAGTTCGAGAATTAACATTTTTAAAAATAGAAAAAATAGATACCATTTTTGCAAAAATTAAAATTCAATTAGCAAAAAAAAGGATAAATATGAAAAAATACAAATCTCCCTGTTTTAAAAATCATTTTTCCACGGAAGCAAAGTGTGTATTTAAAATCATTTTTGCTTTAAAAAGAAGAATGAGAGACGAGAAACAAGAAAAGAGGAAACGAGAGAATCAATAATGACTTTCAAAGTGTGAATCTGTATTCAGTAGATGCAGATCCTTTATTATTGTCAGCATTGCTTCTAATTGCTCTCGTTCTCTCTCCGTTACTATCTATCCGTTTTACTAATCTTCTCGGCCTGATTTCCGCAGACGTGAATTAGAGGAATTCATCTGAATCCCAAAGTAATGAAGAGATGAAATTCAACAGAATATTTTGTTATCAATTTTCTAAATTCCTGTGCATGTTGTTTTATATAGAAATAGACAAAATATTCCTGAAACATAAAAGCAGAAAATGAATCTTGGTCACTACCAAAAATTTATATTTCAAAAATTGAATAAAAAATAAATAAAAATATTTTAAGAGGTCAGGAATTATTTTTCCTAGATAACAGGAAGTCTTTTTACAAAAATTTTGTCGCAAACAAAATTATGTGGCAGTGTTTCGATGTCTGCTGTATATCAGGCTTGACGTCGGGGTCTCATAAACATAAAACAGGAACGATTTTTCCCCGTATCCTATTTTTCAAACAAAAATTTCTTTCTTGTTATTTTGCAAGTCCCTGGAACATTTGTTTTCTACAATATTGATCAGTTAAATGCTGAAAAGAAAATCTTGGATATATGAGCCAATAAAAACCTTCTTGGGTAAAAAAGCTTTTGGAAGTGAAGCTGTAAATTTTGGAGAACTCTGCTAGCGAAATTAGTGCTAAAACGGAAATGAGAGGTCATCCACCTCGGAAAGAGAAAAGAGGTCATGTAACCTACTGACTTCGGAGCAATTCTGATTGCCCCATTAGACTTCACCGACCTTGTTAACAAAATGCTCGTTTTTAGAAATCCAGGATTTAAATTTCAAATTTAATTCAGAATAATTTAAAGGTTTTTTAATTACGCGAGCGCTTTTAAACTTAAGGACTTTCCAATTTACGAGGATTTGAAATTTTATGGATTTCCAATTAATGCTTTTTTAAATTAAAGGTTTCAAATTTCGAGCGCTTTCAAATTTTGGACTATTCCAATTTTAATAAAATAAAATAAGTTGTAAAAATTTTTAGGAGTTGACTTTTTTTGCAAGCCATCCATCATTTTTTTTAAATTTAAACGAGCGTAGTTTAATAGATTATTACTCGAACATCAAAAGGGGCTGTTTTGATTTTAGAGATTTATTTTCTTCTGTCTGTTTAGAGAAAAGATTCATTGAAGAGTAAAAAAATATTTTCAGAGTTGTCGGCGTCTTATGAATTATAAATTATAGCGATGCAGTCTGACCAATTATCCGTAGTTAAAGAGCCCTGAGAATATCAATAGCACAGCGTACGAAAATAAATCAGATTGCTAGTGTAAGTACATCAATGTCTGATTAACTTCAAAAGTAACTGTTTCTGCTTCCTATTTTACTCCTCAGATTAGAGCCAGGCTAAAAAAAACACAAACTGAAATTTAAATATAAGCAGTTTATAAATACTGCTATAAAATTAAAAAATAATTTGTAAAATAAATTTATCAAACAGTATAGCTTAGGTATCTTTTGAAAAATACATGTTTTGCAGGAAATTAATTCTTTTAATTTCATTGATTTTTAATTTTCTTTTTCTCATACAGAAATAAAAAATTTAAGTAAAACAGATGTTCAAAAGTTTTCAAATATCAGTTATAGCAATTATAATTGTGTGACAATGTAGCACTGAACTCTGACTCAGCACTTAAAATGCGAAGTAAATCTCGATTGATATTGGCCTTAACAGTTATGTTTTCTCGATCATAAATATCTAGTGCTCAAGAAATGCTGCTTATAAATAAAAATATGACTTGAAAACATAAATAGAAATGGAATCATAAGAAAAATATGTACTTCTCTAATAAATGAGCTTTGCCAAATTAAACAAAATAAATATCAATAAGTTTTACTAAATGATTCAAGATCCAAATGCGGATCAATTTTGATCTCTGCTGTCAATTAATTTGATTAATTATGAAATTTTTATGAAATATTTAGTGCAACTAATAGCAGATCATTTGAAATTAAAAAATATGAAGAGACTAAGATCTTTATGCATGAAACACATTAGGTTCCCTTAATACCCTACCCTACACTGTTAATTTCTGTCGGAATTTTCAGTAACCTTTTCAATAATAACCGTCTTACATTTTACGGAAGGGTGCACTTGTATAGATTTAGCAAAGGGTTAAACGTGACAAAAAATAACCTGAAAATTTTGAAGAATGCTTACTGTCGTAATAAACGGTAATAAAATTTAATAACTGGAGATTCTATAATTTTTCCAGAATTTATTATCAAATCAC
>JBAGKK010002834.1:0-12554 GCA_037177015.1 Euceroptres primus | reverse complement strand
CAAAATACATCGAAAACCATGGTTTGAATATTTTTTTCACGAAATTTCGACCCTTAATACGGCTTTGAAAAGTCTAACAGACCATAAAAAGCCAAAACTCATTGTTAACTTAATTTAACAAGATTAAAATTCACTCCTACATCTTAGAAAAAGTTTATAGGTACTGAAAATACTACTACTATTATTGTTGAATAGCTATAACGAAAAATTACTCATGAGTAAGTAAATAATAATAATTCATGGTTGCTTTTTAAAATAATTATTCACTTCGCTTTAGAAGGGCGTATTTTAGAGATCTAATAATAATGAAATATATACGGGTGATTGCTAAAAAGTTGACCATATTAGACCCCGAAATTTCCGAAAAAAATAAATATTTCTTGTCGCCTAAAATATTTTTTTAAACATGTTCAACCCAAGAGAGTATGTGAAAACAAAATAGAGAGATCAAGGAATATATTTGTTCATCACTACACTAACAAAGTTCACAATGTGTTCACAATTGACCTTGACCATTAGACCTTGAGAGAATATATATTTGAAAAATCTTTTAAAAATATCCTAAGAGCAGATAAAAATTATTAAAGATATGAAAAACATCTGTAATTGCGCGATTTATTTGATATTGACTTCACAGCTTCAAGATATCCACTCTTTGTATAAAATTTTGAATTAATAGCCCAAATTATAAAAGAAAATATTTTTGATATTATTTAGCAGTTTTCTGTTTTTAATTTGTAGTTTGAGACATCGCGTAACCTGACATTTTTCAAACATTTTTATTTATAATTTCTAAACAAAATGTCGTCTTAAATTTTGAAACTTTCCTAAATTGTTCCCAGATGTGAGTACTTTGTTCAGATATATTTAGAAAAGATTAATCAATCGCAGGAAATTTGATAAATGGTAGGGACTTAAAATGGTCAACTTTTTGGCAATCACCTATACATAAATCGTCACTACTCTATAAATTTAAAAAATATTCAATTTTGACTAATAAAACGCTGCCGATTCGTTCACCATATGATTTAATGACCTTTTTTACTAACTTTTATACAGTAATGATTAATTTGCACTACCAATTAATTTAGTAGAAAAATTTATTACTAAAGTCAAATTCATTCAGTGAATGAAGTGAATTAGCAGCATGTTACTGTTAGACTGAAAATTATTAAAAATGGTTACTAAATCATTTGGTGAACTAATCGACACTCTTTCATTAATTAAAAGTGACTATTACAAATTTAGAGAGTATTCATAAAATATAACCACTCTGGTAGAAGATAAAAACCACCAACTATGTAAATGAAACCTAATATTTATTAATTATTCATAATAATTAATAATAATCAATAATAATTAATAATAATCAAAAATAATTAATAATAATCAAAAATAATAATTAATAATAATCAATAATAATTAATAATTAATGCACTAATATTATTTCCACTCTGGTCGAAAAGAAAAACCACCAACTATGTGAATGAAACTTTTCCAATATTTTTTTTTATAGATATATAATGCTAATATTTAAATTAAGCTCAGATTGTAGTATTTCCCGCTGAATACTAAAAAAAGCAAATTTTAAGTCACTCAAAAAAACATGAATATTTTTTAATGGATTTTTTCAATATTCAAATGTATGTATTTCATTATTATTATTAAGTTCTAAAATTACACCCTTCTAAAGCGAAGTGAATAAATATTTTTTTTTAAACAACCATAAATTTGTACTAATTATTTACTCATTAGTAATTTTTCAATATAACTTTCCAAATTGTTCCTCACTTATTTCATATTTACAAGAATTAAACATCAAGTTGACTATAAATATTGACTTTTTCATAAACTAATAGGCCATGAAATGTAAATTGATGAAATTACAAGATATTTTAAAAAAAGGAAAACTATATTAAAGATTTGATTGATTTAATGTACTGCGTATAATTATAGAAATAAAATTGTATAGGGTAAACTTTCTGGTGGTCGGACAACGATTCTATAATCGGACACTAATTTTGGAAGTTTACACTCAGAAAAATATTTGTTTAAGTCAAACAAAATTTGTTTAAGTCAAACAAAATTTGTTTAAATCAAACAAATTATAACGTTGATATGGAGTCAAACAAATGTTTGTTTCATTCAAACAAATTCTTTATTTGTCCTTATTTATTTGATTTGAGTGAATTTTTATTTAGACCGAATAAATCTTTGGATTCAATTTAATAAATTTCTTGGTTGCTTTAAACTTTTTTTTTGTTTTAAATGAAATAAAGATTTTGTTTTTTAAACTTCATACAATTTTATAAATAATTTTTAAAAATTTTCAGTTTTATGGTTCAGAAGTTTTAAGTGTAGGACACCATTTTTATATTCAGTATGATTGTAATCTTTATGGTGAGAAAGATTCTTCTGCGCTATTAGCGTTTTTCTAAGGAACTACTGAATGCGGATTATAATTTTTGTTTAATTCAAAAAAATATTTGTATAAGCTCAAATGGATTTAATTTAAGCAAATCCTTTATTTAAGTCAAACAAATTGACCCAAACAAATTATTTGTTTTGATTAATAAGGTGGATATTTTTTATTTACTAAAATGAAATAAATTTTTTGTAATTGAAACAAAAAATTTGTTTCTTTCAATAATATGATATCAAACAAATTTTTTTGTTTGATGCAAGCAAATATTTTTCTGAGTGTATGCATAAAAAAGTATTACATTTTACGAATTGCTAAAAAACGATTAAAAAAGAAATGCCAATCTCTTTCATATGACAGAATTTTTATAACATTATAACAATTTTATTCAGACAAAATAAGTATTCGTCTGACCACTGATACGTGTCCGGCGACCAGTGCACTTACCCTATATTTTATACTCAAATTATATGCTCAAAATTTGACGAAATTGATTTTTAAATAATATTTAAATACGTTTCCTCTAAATTAAACATTGCATAATGAAGTATGTTAAAAAATCAATACACATACGCATGTTTATAGTATTTTTTTGTATTCACTTAAAACATATTCTAGTATTTTCTTTTACTGTCGTTTAACAGTTGCTAATATAAAGTTTCACGCGTATAATATCGCTAGTCACAAAAATATCTTTAAAAAGTCTTGTTAAGTATTTTATGAATTTATTTTGACGGATTTTTTGCTTAGAGTTTTTGGTGGAATACAAATAACAACAAATTTAATAATCCTTTGAATTTAGACTGTATTCGTATAAAATAGATCAATAATTTGGGATTTTAGTATATTGAGATTTATCATTTTTGGCAACCACACTACGAACTCGGACACACATGTAGGTATGTATATAGTTCTCTCCGTTTTTCAAATAGATGGTGAGTATCAATTTTATGACTGAAGTTATTGCTAGACTGTTTGCGTTCATTCGAATATATTCGAGCATAAATCGCGCAATGCCTCAACGAGCTTTCGTGCCACGAGAGATGTTTTCCGCGTCGTCTCGTCGTTGTTGGCCGAACGGATATAATCTTTCACCTATCAATCACCTTTCCACCTTTCCACCTTTCCTCGCACGAATCACTTTCTTCCATCCATGGATCATGTAATATCTTCGCTTTTTCTCTTCGACCTGTCCCTTTTTTTCTCTTTCTTTCTTTTTGAACATCCGATAACTCGATAAAGCTCATGTCAGGATTAAAAAGTTTCAGGTCGATCGACAATTTATTTCATCATTGAGTTTCAAACTTGACCATGTACTCGCTCTAGGTATTACGATATTTTCTTTCTCAACTTGTCCATTCTTATTTAATATTACACAAAGGCAGTAACCAACTTTTATAAATTTCTTAATAGTTATAATTTAATTTAATTCGTAGAAGATATTGAAAAGTGTAAAACATATTTCCTATTTCACGCTTGAATCACCGGCAGTTATTTTCGAGAATAAAAAGTACCCAGGCAACCAAAGCACGTTCAGAAAAGTCAATTCTAGGACCGTGGTTCTCAAAAGACCATCAAAGAGAGTCCCTTTATTCTGGATTCCCTTCTGCACTTGCGCATTTCGTCTCGAATCGTCTTACAAGTAAACGAAATTTGACATTCGAGAGAAAAGAAAGAATGGCAACTTGAGACTTTTCCGCACTATAGGAAAAGTCGTAACTCTGCACGTCGACCTCAACTTTCATGATTTTATGTTCAACTCCTTTTTCATAAATTCTAAAAAATGATTCCCTCCGAAATGTGTTTCTAGATATGTTTTGCAATTATCGCCCATGACGACAATACTAGTATCGTCCATACGATACTCTTAAAGTATCCAATTTGGGTAAAATTGGAAAAACAATTTCTTTTTGTGAAAGAATTCTTTCCAGAGAGTAAATTCTTCTTTATGAGGTCAGAATACTTTTTCTTATTATGTAACTGCACAAAGATATTTACACGGATAAAGCGCCATCTAGAGGTCTTTTCAAACAAACTTTTATTTGCTGAGCACTGACCCGGAGAATTGGGGATTATTGGATTCTCGTTAGGCCGGCCGGCTGACGCTTCGCACCATCGAAATCGGGAAGACGGGTCTGGTGACTTTCTTAAGACCTCTTTTCTTTAAACCTTTAAAGTATCCTGAACATTTTTCGACTGAAGAGAAAATTCTAATTCCTGAATTCATTATGAAAATTTTTGTTACAAATAAACTTGAAAAACGACTTTGGTTTATAGCTCATAAAATTTCACAATATGCAGCTGATTAATACCACTTTTTGGAAATGAGACATCAATTAATTAAATTTCTGTTCGTTTGGTACCAATCTGAATCGATGATTTTAATAACCATTGTATTGCAGTTCTACAATTCGTTTTTCTGCGTATAACTTGCATGAATTCCAAGCTCTAATAACAAAAGAGAAAATTGCAAACTGAATTCGCGTTTGCCCGCCAGTAATGAAATCTATTCCATGGTTATTATCAAACGGATAAATTGGTTTAAAAAAAATATACGCTTCAAAGCTCTGAATCTTTCTCCAATGGGTCGAAAAATAATAAACATTTCGTTTCAAAGGAATTAATCACTGCTTCTGAAAGAGCAATTTAGTCTCTCCTCTTGCGGGTCATAAATGGCGTAGTGATCTGAGAATGCATTAACAACTTCGGCATTATCAGTTTCAGCATAGAAGTTGGTACAACTTTGTTACCAGTTTTACAGTTGTGTGATCACACATTCACATGTAAACTATTTAAATTTACATGAATACAGTGACAATGGCTGCACAGGGACATCAGACTGAATATTAGAGAACAGATAGATAGATGCACACGTAAGTAAGTACATTCACTGGCCCATTTAGTCGGTGAATTTTCTCGAGCGACTGGGCACGTGACACATAATTCAACCAAACTCGGTAACCAACTTCTAAGTTACAGCACCAGCGATAAGTTGCTTACCCGTGTATTTCCCACACACATATACAATTTACCCACAACTGGTCAGTTCCTTCGAGCTGGAATTAATTACCGTTTTGCCCTAATCGATAAAGTGCGAGAGTCTAATTAATTTCGAATCTTATACATAATTTTGTTATTTCGAGGTGGAAAAAAATTAATTTCGTGTAAGGATGAAAGTCAAAAAATCGACGAAAATGTGTGCCGAGAAAATTACCCTTTCATTCTTAAAAATATCTTGTTCTAAATGTAAGGATTTTTAGCACGCAGGTCACTCTATAATGTCCTATGCTTACATTCATACATATGTTACTAAAATACACGTAAAATCTTTTGAATATCTGAAAATTTCATCGTGTCACTTGTTGCTGATTATATTTATAAGTATTCGAAAGCCTTTTTGCAGTCTTTTAAAGTAAAATTGGATGCTTTTCTGGGATACACCTTTTCTCTATTACTCCTTTTCTCTATTCAAAAGCCTTTTTGCAGTCTTTTAAAGTAAAATTGGATGCTTTTCTGGGATACAACTTACTCTCTATTACTCCTAAAGATGAAAAAAAAAGTTCATAATCGTTTGATTAATTTCAAGAAACGAATAGCTTTTCATGTGTCCCCAGATTTAAATTTCAGTTTTGATCATCGTGTCCAGAGACACATTTCGTCGGATTTTTTAATGAAAATAGTACTTTTCCATATTTAAACCTTAAAAAAAGTAAATTTGGACGTAAATTTTACAATCTACTCATGTGAAAAATCTGTTTAAAATGTAAATAAAATCAGCAATTAACAAATTTCACAAAATTTTGAAAACCGTACATCTTTGTAATGTTTTTATTTTATTTGATTTTATTTTGAGAAATCCACGGGCAAAGCCCTTTATTACAGAAAAAGTCTTAAACTCTAACTTGTGTCCTCGTGTCCCGCGTTTTTTTCCAAATAAGTGCACTTTTTATAAGGTAAGTTATACGTGAAAATATTGTCCGTAAAAACTTATTCATTCTTACAAATTCGCAATTTAAACTAATTTATATTAAGAAAATAACCTTTAAAAAAATAATTCATTTTCATTGATTTATTATCATCGTGCGCTACAACTAATGTTTTTATCTTGAAAACGAGTTTCTGAAAGTTCACTCAGAAAAATATTTGTTTGAATAAAACAAAAAAATTTGTTTAATATTATATTATTGAAAGAAACAAATTTTTTGTTTCAATTAACAAAAAATTTATTTCATTTTAATAAATGAAAAATATCTACCTTATTAATCGATACAAATAATAGTTTACAAAGTTTACAAAGTTTACTCCTATTCGATGGTACTTCTCGCAAAGAAAGATAGATCACTTTAGTCAAAAATTCTTCGAAGTAAAGAGGGTGAAATTTTTGGAATTTGTGCTCGCAGCCTTTATTTCGATTATATGTAAGTAACTAATTTTTTATAGCATAAAAAATGTTGCCGTCAACGTTTTCGATAGATTTTTTCATGACCTTTCGACGGTGTAAGAAAAAATTTGAAAAATTCAAAATTTAGTCTTCATTTTTCGAAATCAAAAATATTTTTTACTTTTTTTCTAATATCGACACTTTTCTTGTTTTTTTTTAAAGAAAAATAAATGAAAGTGGCTTCTTTTATTTTCGAGAAATTGAATTTCCAGTAACCTGATCTTTTCAAAAAAAATTTCCTAAGCACGAAAAAATTGCGTAAAGTTTTTTTTGAAAATACGGTTAATGATAAAAAGCAATAATATAAAAATGAAAATTAAAAAGAAAATTTGTTGATTTTAGAATTTCTTGAAAATTGACAAAAATGACATTTTTGAATTTAATTAATTGCGCATTTTTAATGAGCAAATTACATTTATATTTCTTACATTATAAATATTACGTGAAGAATTATTACACGAGAATTGCACATTAAAAATGAGCAATTAAATAAATTCCAAAATTTAATTTTTGTCAATTTTCAAAAAATTTGGTAAAGTAAAAAGACATTTGAAAAATTCAGAATTTAGTCTTCATTTGTCAAAATCAAATATATTTCCCACTTTTTTTAAATTTTGACACTCTTTTTCTTTTTTTTAAAAAGAAAAATAAAGTTTAGGATGTTTACTCTAAGAGCCCTGAATATGAAAGTGGCTTTTTTTATTTTCGAGAAATTGAATTTACAGTAACCTAATCTTTTCAAAAAAATTTTCCTAAGCACGAAAAAATTACGTAAAATTTTTTGAAAATACGGTTAATGATAAAAAGCAATAATATAAAAATGAAAATTAAAAACAAAATTTGATGATATCAGAATTTTTTGAAAATTGACAAAAATGAAATGTTTGAATTTGGTTAATTGCGCATTTTTAATGAGCAAATTACATTTATATTTCTTACATTATAAATATTACGTGAAGAATTATTACACGAGAATTGCACATTAAAAATGAGCAATTAACTAAATTCCAAAATTTAATTTTTGTCAATTTTCAAAAAATTTGGTAGAGTAAAAAGACATTTGAAAAATTCAGAATTTAGTCTTCATTTTTTAAAATCAAATATATTTCCCACTGTTTTTAAATTTCGACACTCTTTTTCTTTTTTTAAAAAAGAAAAATAAAGTTTAGGATGTTTACTCTAAGAGCCCTGAATATGAAAGTGGCTTTTTTTATTTTTGAGAAATTGAATTTCCAGTAACCTGATCTTTTTAACAAAATTTGCCAATGCGCGAAAAGATTACGACAAATTTTTTGGAAATACAGTTAATAATAACAAACAATAATATAAAAATAGAAAATACAATTTTGTTGATTTTAGAATTTTTTGAAAATTAAATGTAAATGTAAATGTGCATTATTTTAATATACATAAAATGTGCAAATTAACTTAATTCCAAAATTTAATTTTTGTCAATTTTCAAAAAATTCTAAAATCAACAAAAGTTTTTTTTTAATTTCTATTTTTATATTATTGTTTTTTGTATTTCCAAAAAATTTGACGTAGTTATTTCGCGCATAGGAAATTTTTTTGAAAAGATCAGGTTACTGGAAATTCAATTTCTCGAAAATAAAAAAATGCCACTTTCATATTCAGGGCTCTTAAAGTAAACATCCTGAACTTTATTTTTCTTTTTTAAAAGAAAGAAAAAAGTGTCGAAATTTAAGAAAAGTGAGATATTTTTTATTTCGAAAAATGAAGACTAGATTTTTAATTTTTCAAATGTCTTTTTACTCCACCGAAAGGTTGTGAAAAAATCTATCGAAAACATTCAGGTCAAAATTTTTTTTATATCATAAAAAATTAGTTATACATAATCGAAGTAAAGGCTGTGAGCATAAATTCCAAAAATTTCACCATATCGACTTCAAAGAGTTTTTGACTAAAGTGATCCATCTTTTTTGTGAGAAGTACCATTGAATATGAGTAAACTTTGTGCCAGTTTGAGCTGGATCGGACAACTTGGTTTTTTTGAGTGGGTACACTTCAGAAATTATGCCCCTCATATATTTTAAGGGCTGAAGATTGTGAAATATCATCTTTAAATTAGATTAAAATCAAATTTAAAATCCTATTTAACGTCCAATAATCAAGTTAATGTATAGAATTTCTGAAAATAAAACCAAGAATCCAACGACCAAATTTGGACAAAACCATGACATGCTCCTATTATAATTCCAAAGAAAAGTTTCTCCAAAAAGATCCTACAAAAATAAGAAACAGGAAAGAAAAATCAGAAGGCAACCCACCAAATCCCCTTCCTTCTCTTTTTTTATTTATATTTTTATTTTTTATAATTTTTTTATTATTTATAATTTTTTATTTCTTTCGTCTTTTTTATTTTTATTATTATAAAATCACAAAAAAGGAACATGCAAAATAATATTCACCGACATTTCGGAACTCACTCGTCACCCTTATCAAGGTAAGAAAAATTTGAGCAGACAGGAACAGCAGCGGAACACCGATGCTCTCTCCCTGATACCTGAGACTCAAGTGAGGGTCAAAAGACAAATTCAATATGAGCACACCAGAATTATCCATCATAAACACATCAGGAAAAGAGAAAGTAAAAGAAAATCAAAATTTATGAAACCTCTCTGTTAAATATAATTAATCATATTGGCGTAACTTTTTTTTAATTTATCCAAATCAGTTATTAAATTAATAGATAACCTTTTCATTTTTCTTTCCTCTTTTTTATTTTTGTATGATCTTTTTTGAGAACCTTTTTTTTGGAATTATAATAGGAGCATGTTATGGTGTTTGTCCAAATATCACGTTGGTCAAAAAGGATAAAAAAGACCACAAATAAATTCTAAATACGTTTCTTGATCTTGTTTTCTACTATTTTCGTCACATTTCAGATGCATACTAAGGGGTCGTCCATATATTACGTAAGGCTTGTCGTATATTCCTGTCTCTCTCAGATTCACGAGAATCATATTTCCTTCTCTCTCAGATTCACGGGAATCATATTTCCTTCTCTCTCACATTAGTCTTACGTAATATATGAACGATCCCTAACAGAAAAAGCGTGCTTTATTTAAATTTAAAATATTTTTTTCCCAAAAATTATTAGGTGAATATTGACGATTTTTTGATTTTCACTCGTAACATAATCACAAACCCAGCAAACTTTTCTTCATTTTATATCGCAGGTACTTGAACTTTAAAACTTTATTATCTTATAAAAATTTAAAAAGAACTAAAAGACTCTCATTTCTCCCACGTCTGAACTAAATGACTTGTCCTTTTTTCTTCAATGATTGGATAGACATTTTCCTTTCTTGGAACAAAACAAACTTTTACTTCGCGGGACGTGCAAACCCACTCCTTTCTGTCAAGTAATAGTAAAACCTTTTTCTCCTCCGACCGACCCGGAGATCGATCCGTTTTCCTGAACATGAAAATTGGCCCTGACACGCGTTCTCAGCTTGCAGTGTTGGCATTAGACATTAGGGTACATCAGAACTTTTCTTTCCTGATAATCTAATAATGGGATGTTCACATTATGTGTATATTTTAAGGAACCAGCCATGAGAATTCACTTATCCATCTGGGGTGTGAAGGAGTGTGGTATAGGCACTAAGATAATAATGCCATCAGAAATACTTTCCTAAAGGGATGATGCTAGGACGTTTGAGAAACCGGAGGGAAGCCGCGGAGCAAGTCTAAGTGCATGCCGGGTTGGGTTTCCCGGCTTGTAATATAACCCCGTCCTGGAGAGGCTAAGAGTCGGTCGACTCTCATAATGGTATTTCCAGTCGGTTGGAGGGTGAAAGAGTGCCACCTTCGGTGTTTGCCCTCGGTTGAAAGTTTTTCGGCGATATCCTCGGGAATTCGATCGGCTTTCCGAAATGCAGGAAAAATAAAAAAAAAACGAACGAGAAATCTCTCTTGAAAGGCCTTCTCTTCATCCTTCGATAAAAGTTCACACTTCTGGGCATTAGAATTTTAAATTGCTGTATAATGTTCAAAAATTCTCTTGGATTATTCGTTATATTAACCTGAGGTACATATTTTAAGAAAACATCCAAAGTCTCGATTCATTGTTTCCTTTTTATATTTATCGCTATTGGTGAATGTTTTGAAATTTTCTGTTTTTATTCAAGGACTTCCTTTAATTATTACTTGATCTGTTATTTGACTAAAAACTGTTAATACTGCTGATTTTTAATTAATTTTGTATTTATTTAGTTAATTCGAAATGATTTTTGTTTTTTATGGGAATTGTCGGAGAAAAATCTATTTATACCACTGAATGTCTGAACAAACATTGGCCAAACTACTGATTTTATACATTTTCTTTTCCTGTGTTAATTATTACTTTGCAATCCCTCTTATTTTTGGAGTAGGGTAACCGATTTGGACGAAACTTGATAAACTTCAATTACATATCAAGCCCAATGTATGACCTCAAACCAAGTTTGAGGTCAAAGAATTAATTAGTTTAAAAGTTTCTCCGTTTTTTATTTTAGCGATAGCTCGGGAACAAGATATCATAGACTTGATCTTTTTTTAAAACAAATTGAGGACAATAAGACGCATCTAATGAGTTATAAGTGTTGTTAACGTATTTTTAAAATTAAGAAAGTTATTTAAACAATTAAACGTAACTTTCGTCTGACCAGTCAGAATCGATTGGTTCAAAGACGAAAACATTTCTTATTGTCCTCTATGAAATTAAAAAAAATTTGAGTGCACTTCATAAACTTGCTCAAAATTTTGAAAATTTTTGCGACGTTCGGGCGTCGCAAAACGCTCAAAATATCTTGTATTCGACAATGTTTCTAACGTACAGGAAATTGTAACTTACCTTTAAATAATTGGGTATTTAATATATATTAAATCACCAATTTTCTAAAGGTAGATTTCAATTTTGTTTATGTTACAAACGTTGTCAAATACAAACATTTAATAAATATGAAATCACCAATTTTTTAAAGGTAGGTTACAATTAGGTACGTTACAAACATTGTTCCTTACAAAATTCATTGTTATTATTGTTTGAAAATAAGTAGCATATCTAAAAATTGGATTGAAAAAATCCCCTTCCCACTTAATCCAGGCTTCCCTAACAGTAACGTCCGTTGCATCAATGTTGCAGGTATATTTCCTGTAATCTTGAAATGATTTCCAGAAATGGGTCTGCAATGTTAAGAAATGGTATGTAAAAGCTTGCGCAGAACTTTTCTGTGGCACCTAGCGCTGCGCAAAAGTTTTTTTAAGCTCTTATAGATATTATATAAGAGTATTATTTTACTTCGCAAATATTATAGACACTAATTTGAATTGTTATGAATTAATTAATATTAAGTATAGTTACCATTTCAAAAGACGGACATTTTATAACATCTCTCAAAACTTTTGAACCGTTTTTGGAAATATTTCATGATTGCAGGAAATACTTGTATATCTGCAACATTGATGCAAGGCACAGTGGGAAAAAGCTCTTTTTTGGGACAAAAATCAGCCGTCTCCTCAAATCTCAATAGATCAGAGCTTTTTTTCTAAATACTCACGAAGGATCGTACTTTAACGTAGAGGTGCACGTTTTCTGAATTTGTTATTCAATAATTTGTTATTTAATTTAAAAATTGCAATTGGTTATATTTGCGATATTTACTTAGCCCCATTCATTGATATTTC
>JBAGKK010002823.1:0-12555 GCA_037177015.1 Euceroptres primus | reverse complement strand
AACGCGTGGCGGTCTCGGGTAGATGAGGCAATGAACTTTCGAGTTCCAAATGCCGATAAATAATAATAATAATAACGAGTTTTGAAAACGAATAATCCCGATTCGCACCAGTGCACAGTGAGAGAAATCGGGAATTTACTGTTCATAATCCACTACAGCCTACAATTCTTGACCGATTTTGATATTTTTTTATTAAAAATGATCAAGATTAATTCCAGCAGAACGATTTCAGGCTTGATTTTTCAATTTCACTCTGTTAAATTTATTATTCAAACAAATAGAACGTCAAAATTGGACATTTTGCGGATATTATTTTTTTTTCTTCGAAGAAAAGACTTAAGAGAAGTCGCTATCAGAATGATTGCAGATATTCTTCAGGATCATAAATATTCAGTTTTAAATTTAATCCAATTGTTATAAATAATTTATATAATCAATTATTTTGATACAGTGCTCAACCGCACCAAAAAACTTTATCTTGCTTAAAAATGCCTAAATATCTCGTAGGAGTAGTATTTAGAATGCAAAATAACGATTAGTTAACCATTGTTTTTCTCATAAAGCTACTCTCAAATCATTTCTAAATTATAATAAATAGTTGCAAAAAATATAAATGTTAAATATTTGTATTGTTAATAACAATAATCTAAACAAATTTAAAAATTGAGCGTTTTCCACCCGGAAAAAATTATTTTTTTCTGCTAAATCATGTTGCAGCTATCTCAGTGGTTATATTTCATCAAGAAAGTGTGGTACCAACTCGCAATTGTTATTGTTATTAACAATATTTAAAATAAACAGTCATCTATAACAATTTTACGTCTGAATAAGCGGTTTTTTCGTAATGATTATTTTAATGAATCTTTATAGTGGTACTTACATAAGTAACTTTGTCAATAATTCTCAATTCATATTCTTATCAAATAATAATAGAAAATTGTGACTTTTATAAACAAAATATTTGAGAAAAATTATTTTGCTATGGAAATAAGAGGTTTTTTCACCACTTATATTTATGTGGAGATATTTTTGTAAAACAAAATATAAATTAATGTAACATAAATGTAATGAAGAACAGTATTAAGAAAAAATGCATTATTTTAAATTAATAAAAGTCAATAACGTCCATATTTAGTATATTCACTCTTCACGAATTATTGTGCAATACTTAGCTTTATTGTAATAATCTTATGCAGGTTTGTAGTATTTTCATTATGATTATTGAATCAGATTTATTATTATTCATTATTTTTTTAATAATAGTAATAAAAAGTTTTTGCCTACTCTTAAACGTAAAAATGGACTCGTTTAAAGTGTCGAAGAAAGTACTTTGTCACTTTTTATCAGCAAACAACAGTAATGACTTACAAAGTCTGATAAATTATCTGAAAACCGAAAATAACCTCGATGAGGAACGTCTGGAAATTATTAAAACTCAATTAACTCGATACTTTCTTCCTAGTTTTTATAAGAAATGGAAACGACCGTACAATTTTAAGAAAAAATTTGGAAATAAATTCGCAGATTGGTTAAACTCTGATTTTATTTTCAAAATTTTATTTTTCAAAATCGAAACGAAATCCAGAAAGAAAAAGTAGTGACGTTGATTTTAAAGAAGCTTAAGTTGCAACAAAGAGGCGCAAATTAAGAAGCGTTTCTTCAAATGTTAAGAAATACTGCCAGAAAAGCTTTAGAGAACAGTATAGTAACTCTATTGCGTACTTCTATTGACGATTGCGCAGATATTGAAAATTCAGGTGAAAATAAAATAAAATCCTACTCTCCAGAAGAAGCTTTAGCTCTAATAGAAGATGTAAAATTATCCAAATTTCAATATCATATCTTTCACTTACAGGTGAAACAAAGAAATACTAACATTTATCCATCTTACCATTTAGTTGGAGAAGTGAAGAAAGCTTGTTATCCTTCACAAATACATATTTCAGAAACAGAGGCTCGTTTTAACCTTCAATCAGCTATCAATCACTTAGTAGGACGGCTTTTCAAATCTCCAAAAATATCTCTTCCTATTACTGATACAAGAGTCAAAACATGTCACATGGATTTAGAAATTAAGTATGGTTGTGATGGAGCATCAGATCAGGGAATGTATAATCAGAAATTTTCAGATGCACATTCGTCGGATGCGTCCATATTTACAGTTTCGATGGTACCATTATGTCTGAGAATCACAAAATCAACCAATGTTGTTTGGATTAATCGTCATCCTGCGTTTCCTAAAAATTCCTAAAAATCCATTCCTGAGTATACACCGAAAAAATAAATTGAAAAATTGCGGCCAACAATAATCAGTACACTCCACGGCGAATATATAGTCAAAGTTGATATGAAGTTGACTATGGTTGATGGTAATGCACTGGTGGTCATGCATGGTCATGGTCATGCACTCACTGATACTCCAGCTTGTTAAAATTGCTACATTTGTGAAGCTAGACCGAGTGAGATGAATGATCTAAAGCATGTGAGCCAGAAGACAGAAATCATTGCTGACTTTGAATTTTGTCTCTCTACCTTGCACGCTTGGATGAGGTTTATAGAGTGCAATTTGCACATTGCCTATCGACTTGAATTTTTTTTAAAGAATCAGCAATAACTAAGGTGCATAAGGAGATGAAAAAAATGCTCACAAACGAATTTGCGATGAATTTAAACAAAAGACAAGTTTGATCAGAGATCAACCGAAGCACGGATCAGGGAACTCGAATACCGGAAACACTGCTCGTAAATTTTTCGCAAATGTGAAAGAAATAGCGGAAATAACGGGTGTTAATATAAATTTGATTAAGACGTTCGGTTAAATTTTTCAAATGCTAGCAATTAGCACAAAAATACCTGCCGAATTTTTCCATGAGTTTGCCTACGAGACAGCAGATCTATATGTCACTTTGCATCCATGGTATTTTATGCCTCCTACAGTCCACAAAGTTTTGCTTCATGGGCCTAAAGTTATGCAGCAATTTCTTCTTCCTATTGGGCAGTACTCGGAAGAAGCTGTTGAAGCTCGTAACAAAAATGTATAGTGCATTCGGCAATTCAACGCATTCTCGATTAATTCACAAACTAATTGAGTACAGTGATTGTACTAATTGATCTGTACATTGCCGATTTAAGACAGGAGTGTGAGAAAGATGGAGCAGAACTTGATCTAGAGATCATAAAATTAATAGAAAAATTAAAATAAAAAAATAATTCCAATGAGATTCATTGAAGAAAGAAATTTTTCTCATAGAATATTATAGTATAGAAAAATAATATAGCAAAATAGTTTTGTTTAATATCTTGTTTATGAAAGTCACAATATTCTAGTATTATTTAATAATAATAATATTAATTGAGAATGACTGAGAAAGGTACTTATTTAACTACCATTATCAATGATTAAAATAAGCATTACGAGAAAACCGTTTACTCAGACGCAAAATTGCTATAGATGAATGTTTACTTAAAATATTATTAATAACAATAGCAATTGCGAGTTGGTGCCACACTTTCTTGATCAAATATAACCACTAAGACAGCTGCAACATGATTTAGCAGAAAAAAAAATTTTCCCGATGGAAAACGCTAAATTTTTTTATTTGTTTCTAATATTGTTATTAACAGTACAAATATTTAGCATTTAAATTTTTCTGCAGCTATTTATTATAATTTAGAATTGATTTGAAAGTTGTTTGATGAGGAAAACAATACTTCGAAAAAAAATACAATTTGTTTATTATATTATTTATAATAATGGTAATTGTTAACTAATAGTTATTTTTCATTCTAAATACTACTCCTACGAGATATTTCGACATTTTTAATCAAGATAAAGTTTTTTTGTTGCGGTTAAGCACCGTATGAAAATAATTGTTCATATAAATTGTTTATCACAATTGGCTTAAATCTTAAACTGAATATTTATGTTCCTGAAGTGTATCTGCAATAATTGTGCCAAAAAATCGCCCCATACATACTGAAAAATGGTCAAATGATGCAGTTGCTTATTAAATTTACTTAAATAATGAACAATTGTTATTGAAAAGCACAATATCCATGGTAAATGAACATAAGTGCAAGATGTATAGTGGATTCTGATGAAGAAACGAAACTTATCTTCTGAAAAATGGCCAAATGATGCATTTGTTTATTAAATTTATTTAAATAATATAAAATTGTTGTCTAAAATCACATTATTACTGCGCGGGAAAATTGGAAAGATACTAGCACTTGATTCTGCTAGAAAAAAACGAAATATTTCTATTGGAAAATGGCCTGATTAGAAATTTGTGTAATAAATTGTTATAAACAATTATTAATTCATGTTTAATTTCTTCTAATTTTAAATAAGCATTCTTTTACTTTAATCTTCTTCAAAATTTATAGATCAAAAGTACTTCATTATCGCAAATAAAGAAGATATAACATTTGTTGACTAATTTGTTTACAACAATTTGAAAACGTTTTGTGTGCAGTTAACTCTGCCGGACGACATTTTTAATGAGTTTCTGCCTCGACTCTGGCCATTTGTAGTCAGGTCAGGGAGGACCATTCCATAGCAGATGGTCCTCGCCATCTCTTCGAAGCTATTAGGCGATCAAGGTATCTGCCATTAAAGTATCGTACAGTCGTTAATGTTTCCATTCAGACAAACGTTGCCTGAAAATATTTTACTTGGTATGATGACAGATCTTCGGCTTGTCGTTCGCAAAGAAGCACTTAAGGAAATACTGAAGGCTCGAGAGGCGGAACAGGATAATGTCGGTTGCTCAGTTAGACACAATGTTGTGCCGAGTCTTAATTTTTAAGCTGAGGACTCCACACAGATGATAAACTGGTATGATTCCGATGTGTATTTGACTGTGCTTCCCGTCCTTAGATACGTGGCAAACAAGAAACTAATCGACAAGCTATCTGACGAGGATAATATCGTACCAGATTGGACGCTCACTAACAATAAGTTTCCTTGCTATTCAGTAGCAGTGTAGCGCACAATAAAGCTCGTGACCGAAACATCAGCAAAAGTGTATAGCAGTGACGCACGCGATCGCCACATTCGGTTTACGTTGCTATCTAGGCAGGTTTTACCTACATTTGATCACAAATCACAATTTGTGAGTATCATAAATGACGATGACTCATATTACCATTTCCAGTATCGCCTCAGTATTGACAGATAACTTCCAGCCGAGTGACATTTCGTACTAATGCCTGTACCCAGCTGTTTGCCATCCGGTAATATGCCACCACGCCGGTACCGACATCCGCCCGGCGGTACTGGCGCGGTACCAAGCCAGTTGTAAATTTTCGCCTGAGAGAGTGAGACAATCCTTCCGTCTCTATCCCGCATCTTTGGTCGATCTCTCGAGTTATAAAGCGTTGTGACTTGCACACTGGGATCGTTTTGAAAGATTCAAAGTGGAGATTGCTGTGCACAGAGTTCGACGACCTTTTCGTCTCTCTCCTATGTTTTTGGTAGGTCTCTCAAGTTTAAAAGCCTGGTGACCTACTTAGAAAAAGGCACACCAAGATTGCTTCGAAAGATTCAGAGTGTGAGTAGAGTGCGACGACCCTTCTGGCTCTCTCCTGTGTTTGTGTTCGATCTCTTATACTTAACAAGGTGGTGACTTGTTTAGGAAAGAATGCGCCGAGATCTTTTTTATCTTGCTTGTGTTTTCTTTAATTGAGTTGAAACGAAAATTCCAAATGCAGATTACATGCTCGTGGTAAGCTAGCTATAGATATATCCTACAATTACCTACAATTTGACAATAAGGCTTTCCATATGTAATTTATATGTAAGCAATAAGTTTAAAATAAACTGGATTTTGAATATTCATAATAATCATATTTACTATGTTTATTACTAATATTATACAGATTATAGAAAAAATTAATATTAGCGATTTTTTGAAGAATCTGAGAATAATGAATTTTTTAAACTTATTTTAGCCTTGGGGGACCTCAGGGCACTAACCGATCACTTTTAAATTTTACGCAGATTATAAGAGACCAAAATGAAGCTTTTCAGTTCAAGGGTATTTTGGATTTCTAAAATTATTTTTTTTCGACCCACCTTACTGTGGAGCGTTCCATTTCAAGTGCAAAATTCAAGTCACCGATTTTGTTTATTTCTAATTATGGCGTTTTCTTTGATCTACTAACTATTAATGCCAAACTATTTTGCGAAAATTGCAATATTTTCAAAGCTATTTACAATTGAAAATGAAGGTTATTTTTTCAAGATTTTTAAACTTTGTTACTATTAATCATACAAAAAAGATCCTAATACAAACTTACGCCAAAAGTATTGAGTTTTATTACAATTTGAAAAAAGTGGGTGAAATTGCAAATTTTCCGTTGTATATTTAATAAAAATTTAGTTATTGTTTTTCAATCTAAAGGAGGGCACAAATTTTAGTTTTTTAAATTTTATGTGTAACTCAGACCTTCCTGAAGCTGCAAAAAAAATAAAATATATGTTTTTGGTTATTTTCTAAAAAAATGTCATGCACAGATCATATGAATCTTAAATTTCTACCGGCTATTTTTAATAGCGTATCTTACAATTCAAAGAGAATACATTTTTTTGAAATATAGAACTCAAGATCCAACTTAACTCCGATTGAACAGACGAAGACATTTATAAATATTACTAACACAAAAAAGACAAGTTTTTCTCATTTTGTTCATGATTAACTATGCGTTGATAGAAGAAGATATTAAATTATGGTAAAGTTGAAAACAATCGAAACTTCTAAGTGGTTTCCTTTTTAAAATTCGGTTACCTCTTATCGACGTGTTATTTAAAAAATGCATAATAAATATCATGAAGCATGCTTAAGGTCGATTTTCTGTGCAGTTAGCAATGTTTCAATAAAAAATATATAAAATGTTATAATGAATCGAATAATTGGAGCCTAGAAAAAAATTGTCATTTGGAATTGAAAGGTATGCAATAAAAAATTCAAAAATAAAATTTTTAAATGTCCTATGGGTACAATAACTATTCTGCATTTTTTAAATCTAGTTTTTGGTGAAAACTAATGTGCAACTTATAAATAAGGCAAAGAGATTTTGTTGAAATTGTAATTTTTAAAAGTGCAAAAAGAGGTTCGTTTGAGTTTTGTTTACTGCACTTTTCTTAAAAAATGGTAATAAAATTTCTTCAGCTGGAATGAACAAAACGTACCTACCATACTTTTTTTCCTGAAAAAAAAATGTTTTTATTGTTTTTAAATTGTTTTAAAGTCGTCACATTTTAAAAGCGATGAAAAAAATTGCTTTCGGGTTACGCTATAAGTTCATAAATTACATTTTCATATAAAATTCCTTTTTGTAATACTTCATTTTCTATAAACTTCATTTTATTAATAACATTAATATTATACTATTGTATTCATTGTACACTTTTAATCTACGACAATTTAAATAAACTCTTTTTTATAAATACATGTACTTGTGCTTTATCTGTGTGTCACCCTCATTATATTATATTACTAGTGAATAAGATTTTATTAAATTTTAAATTGTTTTTATGAAATTGTGTTTCTTAGTTTCTTTTTTTACCTATGGATAATTTATTAATTAATATTTCACCTAAAAATATTTTTCTCTATTTATACCGAATTACAGTACTAAAAAAAAATTTGAAAGCAAAACCTTTTCCACGAATTTTGCGTCATATTCTTCGAATCAGAGATTACCTTTTTACTATCATCTTTTAAACGAATTTCCTTCATCTTCAACCCCAGACAGGTCAATGGACCCTCTTATATTATTTAAGAGTTAAGTCTCACCTAACCTCCAAAGTCCAGACGCAGGTCTCCTATTCTAAAAATGTTACGTCATCTTCTTACATACCCTCCCCCACTCCTCATATAACCTCAAAAAATCCTTCAACACCACCTCACTACTCTTCCAGACGGATCTCCCCGATTCCAGGAATACGACTCATATTCTCATTACCCCCCCCCCCTCCTTCACCCTTCATAACCCCTTACCTTATACTCTCCAAAATCCCCAACACGTAGGTCATTGACCCCCAGCTGTGTAAACACTCCGCCAAGCACCCTTCATCGTTATGTAAGCATCGACCGGCGGCCCATAGTTGTCCTATACTACTATGATTCTATAACAAAGTCGGAGTCAGAGAAACAGAAACAGATCCACGTACTAGAAGTCAATAGGAAATGTATCCGAGATGCAAAGAAATCAACTCTGAGAAGCTATAAGCTCCGTTAATAACTATTAAACTTCGATGTTTCATGTGCTTTTATTTTATATGTATACAAAAACTGATTAAACAAAATGTTTACTAAATGTGCATGAAAATTGTTTTCTAATACAGTTATGATATTTAATTTACATATTTTACTCTGTAATTGACACTCCTAACATGACTTAAGGCAAATTCTTATAGAAAAATGTGAAAAGAATATTTCAAAATTTTAAATATTTTACATTAAAATGAGTGAAACTTTTTTTTTCCAAATTATATATAGTCTTGGTAATATAAGGGTATAATTCTACGTGTATAAAAATTCATTACATACACATATAAGACATTTAGAACGTAAAAACAATTTAAAAATTCAATAAAAAAGATAAAACTTGAATAGGGGACCTCTACATCATATCGGCTTTTGAATTTTTTTATAATTTTTTGTCTAAGAATGTACAACTTAGGCTTGTGTCTGAGTTCAAATTCAAAATCATTTTTTTAATCACCCTAATATGTGTGTGTGATTTTTCTTCATACAGTGCCTGTCTGACATATAAATTTATTAAAAAATCAACAGAAATCAGACTGGAAGAGATGCGGGCACTGTCCAGACCTGCTGGTTTCGGTTGAAACATTTAAAATGTAAAAGTGGTGACACGAGTTTGTTCTGTCTTACTGGCAGTAAAATGAAAACACGTGGTCAAATCAAGAAACTTTAGGTCGCCTCAGGTTCCCTCAACATGTATAATTTTTGCCAAAATATTGAACAGCTACGGCCAAGTTTAGTGGCTATGTGAATCACTGCATTTGCAACTAGTGACAAGTGAAAGATAGGTATAATCTTCGTAATCAGTCGTTACATTTCTTGAACTAAAACGTATATTTATTATTTATAAGACTTTGTAAATATTTGTCTTAATTCAGGAGAGTTAAAGATAAACTTTACGTATTTCAACTGGTATTTCATACATAAATTTAGCTAAAACGAGCGGTGACAGATAAATGATGCTTTTCGTGGAAACGCTCATACATTGAAATTTCTGGATCCTTGTTGCGTATTGATGAATAGGCAAGGCATAAGACAATTTTCACCGATACAAATAATATCAATGCTGCTCACTTCACTAGTGAGATCTAATAAATTCGCGATGCCTCTAGCATTCCAAAAAAATGCGTGGATTTTTTGGTTTTGCATAAGCTATGATTTTATCCCAGGGACTTCTTTTTCCATTCGCTTTGGCTTTGTACTTTGTAAGAATTGTTTGACTGGAGCTCCGAGCCGTTAAGTTTAGGAGGTTTTAACCCTCTTTTCCAATTAGTTTTTAGATCCCTGCTGTCGGCCTCTTTTTCGACTAGTTCTGGAGGCTGTAGATTTATCACTGTCTGCAATGTAAACACTATAATTATCACATTCTTCTAGATTACTGGGATAGAGGTAGTTTTTTATTGCTGCAGTATAATAGGAGTCATCATCTATTATTATTTTGTGTTCTTAAATAATTGTTGTTTTTCCTCGTTGTTCCAGTTGTTTATTAAATTGCAAGAGCCTATTGTATTGTTTTTTCCTGTAAATTAACTGTATTTTTGTGAGATCGTTCGAGAACGTTATCTACATGGATCCCAAGTTCTTGGCATTTTAAAAAATAGCGCTTTTGCATTCTGCATTTGCAAACCAAACTGATATTGGCCTTGAACCTTCTTGAATTCCTAATCTTACAGCTTTCAGAATGTTTCTCTCAGGAATGTTGGCTTTGGAAAAGGTTTAACTGTTTAACTTTTCAACTGTGGAGAGTAAATCAACATTTTATCTTTACACACAGTCAAGTCATTGGACATCTTATCAGTCACCTTTCTCAATTCCTTATAATCTTCACATGCTGAATTTAATTTGTTCTTTGAATCCTTAACATCCTCCTGAATATTCTGAAGGAGTTTCATAATATCAGCCTTAATTTCCATTTTAAATATTATTAATTTTGCACTACAAATGAGATCAAATGCCACTATGTGACCCTTCATACCCTTATTTAGATACATATCAGTCCACGGAATGTCGGTGAATGTCAGCGCGTAACTCCTTTTAGGAAATAAAGTTTATAACCCTCTTAGAACTCACTAGAAATAAAGGAAAAAGACTTTATTCCACCCTGATATGTAATGTTTTCTTTACAAAATTGCAAAATGAAAATTCAGAAGATCTCACTTTCATATGTTTGTTTCTAAAATAAATATTAAGCAATTGAGGCACCGCATTCTAAAAATGGATCATATTTTTTATTAGAACCGTCGCTCCTTGTACCTCTAGCCCATTAAGTAAATAAAGTAATCTTCTAATATTGAAGTTCTTTTGTTTGAATTTTGCTTTTCCCTGTCGCCGCTCTTCCGAATCAGCATTCCAGAGTTGCAGCGACAACGAAGCCGAGCTTTATCAACGTCCTTGTCTCCATTTTGGTTTCCATTCGTGAGTTTTTTTTCAGGTTCTCGACCTCTGAGCGTCGGTTCACGACCACCTGGGCGAAAAACCTCTTCACCGAGTGTGTTCAAGACTTTAGAATTTATTTATTTATCTTTCTTTGTTTTATTGTTCGGGTTTTATTTCACTCCACCCCTGTTCTCTTTTCTAGCGCCCACGAAGGCGCTGCCGCCTCCGGAGGAACTTTTCTCTCCAGGAACTTCTCCTCATCCCTATTGATAGCTCGCCTGAGCGCTTTCTGCAGACACCCGCGCGGTCCGCGGCCGTTAAGCGAATTCAGTTTGGGTGAATCCCTGGGCCCCTCAGATCGCGTTTATCCTACCCCACACCCCCGTCTATCTTATTAAATGTTGCCGATCTCGGACCAATTTTCGGCCTTCAATGTGCCTGACCGATACTACTATTTCCAGCGCATACCTTTCACCCTTCGTGGTCCCGTGCGCTCGATTAGCGCCCCGCTAGAGCTCCGAGGACTCCCTAGCCGAACCCCTACCAGTACATCAAGTTTCATCTGATAGCAATGTCTTGTGCCAAAGATAGTGGTGTTTGATCAGGATAAATTGTTCTTTGCGGAGTCATTAACTTAGGTGTTGCAATAAAGGGGAAAAAATATACAACAACTTGTTTGCATTTTTAAATAATGCATTGAATTCCTTGCATTTAATGGCATCTTTTAATGCTAACTGTTGGTTGTGAGTAAAACAAGGCATGCAGGCCCACTTGTTTTCAAGAGAAATTGCTTTTACAATGTTAGAATAGAATTTTCTGTTACGAAGTAAATAGTTTTGTTATTAGTTCCAAGATTCTATACTTTTATACTTCTATACTATTACTTTCTTAGTCTGCCGTAATGTCATGTAGTGTTAAAGACATGTATGATTGTATGGATCTAAATGTCGAACCATCTATTGTAAATGCGAAAGATTCGATGAAAGAGTCTTAAAACAAATATCAATGAGTTTTGATGAAATGAAAGCCTTTTACAACACTTTAAAGAAATATATTGTTCTCATTGTTCCATGAGAAAAATTACCTTTACGACATATCGGAACAAGTGGGTCCGTAGTATGCCTGTCTCTCATGGACTAGATTAATTTTTAATTAATTAAATTTTTTCTAGCCCAAGTTTTCAGAAAAAAACTACCGCAGTAGTACTTGTTTCCTTGAACACACCGTGATGAGGTAACTATACACGGGGTACATTTGGAGACAGGTTTGAATCTGCTAATCCTATGTGACCTAGAGAAAGATAGTTAGACATAAACTTAGCGTAGGCAGCACGAAGATCCGGATTCTTGACGTTCCAACTTGAGAAAGAGTAATTCAGCTTGAGCTCTAGAGTCTCCTATTTCGCTGATAGGTCCTTTGAGGGGTAGCCGAACAATGTAGCGTCCATCAGAGTCTCGAAGATACGTTGTCTCATATCGTTATTCACAAAACTGCTCTGCTGCAGTCAGTAATGCAGCTGCAGGTAGAGCTACCTCCTCTTGTTCCCAGAAGCGTTGAAGTTGAATGGATAAGGCTTCCTTGATTGCACATGACATGCTGATAACTGGTTTGGATTGAACCGCTTGACCTTGATCCTCATCTGTGACTACAAAAAAACTAAGACCTACAAAAATACCTACTCATAACCACTTTGCTCGTTGTGCCAGTGGGTCGTCCTGTAAGAATCCAACCCATAGTTGTTTCTTGTGCAACCAAACTGTTGTCTGACCGAGACATTAAACTTGGTCGTATGATGAGTGCATAGATTTCAGCTCCAAGTAAGAGATGGATAACTGAGTTCGCACTGGGTTTCGGATCAGCAAGATCAAGCCCATTCAATTCGGACCAGGGTTCAGGGGCAACTCGATGT
>JBAGKK010002822.1:0-31493 GCA_037177015.1 Euceroptres primus | reverse complement strand
CATTATCCACACCTAATTGAAGAATTTGGACCATTGAAGCATGTGTCTACCTTGCGACTAGAAAGCAAACATCAATTCTTTAAACAGCATATTAAACACTCTCAAAACTTCAAGAACGTCACAAAAACGTTAAGTACGAAGCATCAGCTTATGGAATGTTTGCACGAATATGATGATGACATTATAACGATTCTTGAAGGCGCGAAGTACAGTGACATTCAATGTGATAAGCCTCTTGTCTCTTTAATATCAAATTTTTTTGAACAAAATGTAGAGGCTGTGCATTATGTGGGTAAAAAGGTTTCCTTCCGTGGCATAGTTTATGAAGAAAATATGTGCGTTTGCATAGGAGTTGATGAATATGGAAATTTTGAAATCTGTAACATTAAATTCATTTTCGTTGACAAAAATCTACAAAAATTGCATTTCGTGGGTCAAAGAATTGCAATTATTGAAAATGAAGTACTTGGCGTTTATGAAGCAATGAAAAATGATAATTGTAATAATTTTTCAATTTTTCCTTACTTTTCCTTACTTTCACCAGATCCACTATCTCAAATTACCTTCAATTCCATTGCAGTTATAGTTCCCAAATACCAACCATTCAACCCAAAGTCATGAAAACTTGTAAGTACATGGGTGAAACTCTATGTATAACCCACTATTAAGATTTGAAAGTGATGGAGAGTATAAGTGATTTATTTAATTTAATTTTGTTTCAGATGCCAAAAGTATTCAAAGTGTGGTCACACAATAGAACGCAACGGAAGTCATTTCTCTTGCGGGAAGATGGAGATGAGCTGCATAATTTGATACGTCAAGCCAGCGTCAAGTTCAAAATTGCTGGAGAGAAATTAGTGTTAGAAAAAGATGGGACGGAGGTAGATGAAGATGAAATTTTAAATTTCTTCAATGAGACTGGGGAAGTATTTCTGGTGTTGGAACACAACCAACACTGGGAAAGAGGGATTGATAATTCTACATTGCTCATGGAATCCGAAGGCAATCTGCAATCCACTGTGCAATCCACTTCCAATGGAGATAAAGAAATTGTGATACATCCACCTACAACTGAGATTCAAATACCTAACGTCGAAGTTGTTGAACCGCATGAACGACATGATCAACAGCGACAAATGGATGAACAGCCCACAGTTGATGAAGAACATAAAGAAGTTGATGGTCAAGTTAATGAAACAGTTCAAAACCAAGAACCAAATTTAAAAGAGGTCTGGGAGAACTTTAAATTCAATTGGAATTCCTGTTCAGTATCCAGAATAAACGAGTTAAAGCAGGGCATCAAGACGGGCGAGCTTATTAGGTACTTTGTACATCAGTCCGTGGACCAAATGCGAGATATAAGTACCAACATTCCTCAGTACGCGATAGGTATTGTGGCGAAACAAATTGTTGCTGCTTATCCAAATGTTTTTGAGGATAAAAATTTACGCAATGAAAAGCTAGGCCAAGGTTGCCATACAATTGCCTCAAAAATGATCAACCGCAACAACAATTTGAATCGACCAAAAGAAGGGAAAACACTCACACAGGAATTAGGGATAAAGTGCAAAAATCTGTCACGACTGAAAATGGCACAATCGGGGTGCAAAAATTGGCAGCCAGAAATAAAATTGCCCTATGAAAATTTGGAAGCAAAAAGAGTATTTCTTGTGGACTGGATAAGAAGTCTTAACGTGGATGAAAACATGGATCCAAACGTAGTGCAAGAACCAGCAATTATCGAAAAAAAGAAACAGGAAGCAGAAAAAAAGTTTCTCTTTACATTTGCCCATCAACGAAGGTTTTTAAATAACTTGGAACATCCACCCACAGTTGAGGACATACTGGATTTGTGGCCAATAATGTTCAATATGGAGTTTTACTTCTGGCACTACGAATTGCTGATGGGTCACTCCATACATAAATTAGAAGAAGAGCTCAAAAAAAGCCAATGTAAAATTTTTACTTTTGGCCATCAGAATCATTTAACGAGCAAAACTGAAATTTCAGATGAAGAAATTTTGAGAATTATTTCGAAGCGTTTTTCAGAAGACCACGATCAGTTGTTCATCAAATTCAATGTAAAACTTTCTATACTTCTGTTTTAGGACTTGCTTCGAAAAATTTTTCCTCAAAATTTAGAAATTAAACTCTTCTTATTCTTCTTCTTCACGTTTTTTAAGTGTTTATATAAAAAATAAGCAATATTTTAATTCACATTTAAAATAAGTAAATTTTATCAGATTTTTTCATGATTCATGATCAACACTTGTAACATCTGTTTTAAAAATTAATTTGTTTTTAAATCATAGTTACATAGAAATTACCCGTATTTACAGTGGGAACTGTAAATTTTGCGGATGATATTTTGGAAGTAAGTCCCTGCGTTAATTTTATAATTTAAGTTAAAGATTTATGTATGTTTGTATGTACTTTGCAGGATGATACACCAATTGAAGAGTTCGTTACTCCCGAAAACGCTTTTGGATGGGTTGCTTCTACGTGTAAGAATAATGTTTCATTTCATTTTAAGTATATTCTTTAAATTTAGAAGTTAAATGTAATTTAATTCTATTGTGTTATTTTAACAGGTTCTGCAGAGAAATTCCATTTCTTCATTCAGAGGCACATTATTTTCCCCGATTGCACATTCCTTACGGCTTTAAAGATTCTCTTCGCATCTTTTTTTATTTTTAATAAGCCTTTCCCAAAGAAAAATTCCGTCACGTTAGATTTCATCCAAAGAAATATAATGAATATCAGCCTGTCAGACAAAGGAAACAAAGCAACAGCACCAAAATGCTCTATGAAGAAAGTAATTAGTTTCTCTAATGCTTTGAATAAAACTCACGTAATAGAAGAGGAAATTGAAGAAACTATAAGAGATTCTGATGACGAAGATGCCGAAGAATAAAGAGTTGAATCTTTTAATTATAGCAGATCATGCTTTTTGTTACACATCATCATTGCAAGTACGTTTACAATTTTTGTTACAAATGTTTTTTAATAAGTTGTGCTCCTTGTTATAATGCAGTTTTTTTAGAATCATATCTTGCTTTATCTAATTCAAAACAATTTTTTATGCTTTCAGAATTAGGAGATTTTCATTTAAATATGATAGCAATAGATGGGAAGTATGCGCTGTTGATCATCTGTCGTTTAACGGAACCAAAGAATATTTTATTTATTTATTGGATGTTGAGAAGAAATCGAAATGAATCAAAAATATAATTTATGTTAATAAAAATTATATTTAAATACAAATTAAAATATCACTTTTAAGTACAAAGATTGGTTTATATTTACTATAAAATTAAAAATTAAAAATTTATTACCGTTTTTTATTAAAAATGCACTATAATTAGTAAAATTACATATCATTTGTACTATTACATGACAAATGTATATTTATCAACGAATGGTAAAATTACGTATCATTTGTATTAATACATGAAAAATGTATATTTAACAACAAATGGTAAAATTACATTTTTTTCGTACTTTTACATGTGACATAACCTTTGCAATATGCCTCATAAATTTACCTACTGGTGGTATTTTTACGGAACGCTATGTATATTTACGTACTGTCTTTCATTTTACTACGTTAGACGTGAATCGATTTATTTCCAACGTGACACGCTGTAAAAATACATCGAGTTTTTTTACAGTGTACCGTACATACGTACCTGCATGTAAGAGCAATAAACTGAATTTTTGAAAATAAGTGCTCAAAAATGAATACTTTAAGGAACAAAATAACAAATCGGTGAGTAAAAAATAGCCCTTTTTATTTTTCAATAGCTGTTATTGAAATATTGAGTCTTTAACTTACAAATAACTTTGATTTTATTCCATTTATGTTGAGGTTATGCTTTCCTTTCGTTTATCTGGTTTATCCTTTGTTTATTTACTATTTGATTATGGACGGAATTATAATAATAAAGTAATTCAATTGACGAAGAACATTGTTCAATTTGAATAATTATGATTGTAAAACTGATTTAATTTGTTCTTCATGAAACTCAACTTCTTAGATTTCTTACCACGAAGGTTTTGTTTTTCTTTTTTAAAATAAATTTATACGAGTTTGAACCTAAATAATTATTTAGATAACAATCATACAGTAATTATACAATTTAAAAACAATAACTACAGGAATCTAATGCAAAATGCACTTCTACAAGTACAATCAATCACCACATCCTCAATAGCATCTTCAGAAATTCAAATACCAAACAGGAAGGAACGAGGCCCAACGGATATTTTAAAAGTATGTTAATATTCTAAAATTTTAAGTCAGTTCTTTTTATAATTATAACTCTCCAATAAACCGTAAAAACTCTGTAGGCCCTGGAAAGCACAATCGGCAGAGATCCTACAGCTCCTCATTATAAATATATAGACGATCCGTACTTAATTCCGGTATCAAATCTTGAAAAACGTTCATACGCTCTTTCAAAAGAGGCTGGAAGAAAAGCAGCAATGTGGGTTCGCCAGCAACATGCAGAGTTTTTCCAGCACAGGCACGCGGAACCTATGATCGAGGTATACAGCATAAAATATATCACTTTAGAAAAATTAAATGCTCTCTCAGGTTTAAGAAAAAATTTAAAGTTTGAAATTTAATTTTATAGTCGTATCTTCCGCGAGCTGTCTACACAGATAAGAATCAAGTTTCTGAAGAATTGCTATTAAATATTATTAAGTCTGGAAATATTAACGATTCATATGAAATATATGAATTATTGGAGGGCAATGTGAAGATCGAAACTAAACTGGCCCTTTTTGAGTTGTTGTGTTTTTACAATTCAACACAGCCAATTGATGATGATCTTATAGAAGAACGATGGTTCTCTATTTCTAATCGAAGTACTTGGAGCTCTACGTGGAAGTAAGTACTTTTGTCAAAAACGACATTTTACCAAAAATAATAAAAATTACCATTTGATGAATTACAGGGACAGTCCAGAAAGAGATGCTCTATTCAAAAATTTGGTAGAACAAGGAGGAGATGTAGCTGCAGCAGCTTATAATGCTCTGATCTGTGGTTGTGGCAAGTTTAAAAATGTATGAGTACACTTTTCATAATATTTTAGCCCATGCATTATCAAAATTTTTAAACTAACATTCTGCAGTATTTTTTTCTGAAAATATATTTTATTCCAGTTATACAAAGCTTGGGAATTATACGAGGAATGCCTAGAGAAAGAAATACCAATCTGCAAAACAACTTATGATTATTTGATAACTGCAATTGGAATAATACAGAAAGTTGATGATGTTCGTTTAAATTTGATGTTGAAAATCTACACGGAAATGGCACAGAAAAATTTACGTCCCGACGTCATAACAATGAACGCCTCTTTAGGCCTAGCGTCAATGATGAGAGATAATAAACGAGACGTCTTTGTTACTATTTTCAATGAATTCGATCGTATAAATGTGAAACCATCTCTGACGTCCTATTTGCATCTATTAGAATGTTTTTCTTCAAACAGTGAGTGCATAAATAAATTAAATCAAAATTATTTTTCCTCTAATAAACAAAATGAAATAATGCTTTTTGCTTCAGCATTCTATGCAGAACAATCCTTTACTGAAGTTTTGGATATGTTGGAGGGCCAAAAATTGGAGTTAAAGGACCCTCGAGATATATATTTCTTCGTAAATGCAATGAAGACGGCTTTTCAATGTAACTCTTTGGTCCTTGGCAAAAGACTACATGAACTTCTTCTCTTACCTGGCAATTACGTTCTTATTGGAGACAGCTACAAGGTTTGTCTGTCAGAATCAAAATTCAAATAACTATGAGAATTAAAGATAGAAGTTTTCTCTAATAACATTTCTCTTTACAGGAGAACGTCTACTATCGCTATTTCATGTTACTTCATTTAAATTCGCTTCAATTTGATTCGTTCATGAAGGTCTACCGAGAATTTACACCTAATATTTACACTCCAGAGGTTTTGGTTTTCAAAGAAATCTTGAATGCAGTGAAGAGTCAAGACCCAAACAATGGCAGGGAACTTTTGCCGGCTCTGTTTTCACAAGCAGTCATGTTTGATTTTATGAGGAATGAAGAAGTACTGAATAATATGTTTGAGCTCATGACTGGACACTGTAAACCTCCACCAGAATCTCCATTAATAAAAACCTTCGCGGAAAACGCCTGGGCTGCTTGGAAGCAAATTCAGGTTATTTTCCTTTTATTTTTTTTAGAGACAAAGCTGAAAAAAATTTTAATTTTAGAGTTTTTTTTTAATCTGGTATTTTCCTAATTTCACAGGAAATAAAGGCCACAGCTAGACGTGGCTACAGTTACTCAGCTGCTGTATTGGAAAACATTGCAGTACTATGTGTACGTGATGATGAGTTTGACAAGATGTTGGAAATACTATCTGTTTTGATAAATTCCATAAACATGGTTATTGGCACAATGAGACCAGAATTAATGAATGAAATGTTCGACGCCTGCATAGCAAGAGGTCACACTCAAGCTGCTTTGGTAAATTCGACGTTTTTCTTTTAAATTTAAGACTGAGTTCAATTTCATTATGAATAATATTAAAAACTAATTTTAATGAAATTTCAGAGCTTAATCGAATACGCAATTGAATACGGCATGGAAGAGGGAATAACGATGGGCAGAAGAGCTTATAAAACCTTATCGTTCACTGAAGCAGAACAGAACAAACTCAAAAATCTGATTGGTAAGGATATTCTTAAAGTAAAATCAAGTGAAGATGTATCGTAATTTCCATAATATTTAGTCCATTTAGTCAAACTAAGAATATAGATTTCCTACTCGCATTTGTAAATAAACCGTTTGTTAAGGAATCATGTTATGTTCTTGAAGTTCTGATAGTTCAAATGAATGAAATTTTTATTCAAGTGCTTTTAAAATTGACAATAGTTTTTAAATTTTAGTTTATTTACAAAGAAAATCATGCAGTTTATAAAAATACTTCTAATTACTACTTTGATTTGTAGTAAAAACTAGATAAATTTAAATAAATTTAAACTCTGAGAAAAAATAGTTCACTTATTTAAACGTTCAAAACTTCAGCAGGGTGTCTAGCGTTTCTCCTTAAAAAAATTCCAGAACTTTCCCAGGTTTTCCAGGTAAAAAATAAATTTTTCCAGGTACCATTTTTTAATTATTATCATAAACTTTCATGGATAAAATATTTTTCTCTTGAACCTGTACGATAGAAATAATTTATACAACTAAATGAACCATATAAAATGTATATTATACGATTTATGAAATTCTTGAGTTCAGCTAACTGTATTTATCTGTATAAGCTCAATAAACTATTTTTTTTTAAAATACTTTCTAAGAAGAATTAGTACTTTTCTACTAAGTTACTTAGTAAGCTTTTCTACTAATCTTTCATAAAAAGATTATTATTTTTCAGTAAAAAACTACAAATTAAATTAGTAAACTAACTAAATGAATTTATTAGTAAGCCTCACTAATGTAGTTTTCTACAAAAATACTAGCAAAGATAAACGTTACTAGCGTTACTACAGCAATTGATGAACGACTTGTCCTGATTTCATTCCGGGTTGCTACAAATTTCCAAACTCCCTGACTTTTCCTGATCAATTTTTCATATTCCCTTACCGTTAGCTGCCCTTATAATTAAAATTGTATAATAATACAGGGATCACAATGGTTCAGCAGTTCAATTTTAGGGAAAATAGAGGATTTCTCTTTCAAAAAAGGGGATTTAAAAAAAAGAGGGAAGTTTATTTCTTTTAAAAACACAAAGGAAGTTGCGGTTCACCACACTCTTAAAAAATCCTAAAAAATTTTAGATTCCAGTCTAGAATCTAGTAAAACACTCCTCAAATTTATCAACTTTCAGAATCTCTAGAATTTTTTAAATCCTTCATAACTTTTGGACTTTTTAACAAACTTTTAAAATCTTCTAGAATATTTTTAGTTTTCGATAAACTTGTAGATTCATTTAATCTTTCAAATTCCAGAAAATTCTCTACAATCAAATATAAAATCTATAAAATCAAATATATCATCTATAAAATCTCTACAATCAATACAAATTCTCTACAGATTTTTGAGTGTTTTAGAATCTCGCAGAAACTTTCTGATTCTTCCAAAATCTTCCATAGAGTTCTAAAATCTAGTCTCTTCCAGACTTTTTTTTTTTGAAGACTCAAAAAGTCTACAGAATTTTAGGAAGATTCTGAAAGCAGTCTAGAAGATTCTTTAAGATCATTAGTTTTTTTTAGAGGGTAAACCATTTGTTAGGATTTTAAATCAATTTTAAAGACTCTGGAGAACTTTAAGAAATTTTAGGAGACTTTCGTAGATTTTGAAAATTTGGAAATTATAGGATATTTAAGAAAACATTAAAAGAGTTTTTGAATGGCACATGTTTCAACTACTCCTAATTCTTGGAAACTTATTCGGAAATTTGAATATAAAAAGGGAAAAAAGGAAGAAAAATGAATGAAACTATAAAAAAAAGTGATTTTAGGAGATATGAAGAATAAAAGGGGAATGGGGGAAAAAGGGGACTGACTGTAATCCCTGATTTTGTAATACTATAATTATATAACTATCACAATTGTTAAACTATAATTCTAACTATTGATATATAATTATGATTTGTTGAATCAAAAAAATTCCCTGAGTCTTTGAAAGTTTTTCCTGACTTTCCCTGATTTTCCCTAACCATTTTTAAATTCCCTGACTTTCCCAAAGTTTCTGACCTGATATAGCAAGTCTGTCATTCGAACAAAATTACTCATTCAAATTTAGAGTCATAAGAATTCCAGGACTTTTACAGGTGAAAAAAATTTGAGGACTTTTCCAGGTTTTCCAGGTAAAAAATAAATTTTTCCATGTATCATTTTTTAATTATTATCATAAACTTTCATGGAAAAAAATTTTTTTTTTGAACCTGTATGATAGAAATAATTTATACAACTAAATGAACCATATAAAATGTATATTATACGATTTATGAAATTCTTGAGTTCAGCTAACTGCATTTATCTGCATAAGCGCAATAAACTATTTTTTAAGAAAATACTCTCTAAGAAGAATTAGTAGTTTTCTACTAAGTAAGTTACTGTGTAAGAGTTTTTACTAATCTTTAATAAAAAATTACTATTTTTCAGTGAAAAACTACACACTCATTTAGTAAACTAACTAAATGAATTTATTAGTAAGCCTTACTAAGTGAATATGTACTTTTCTACAAAAATTTTATTAAAGCAACTGATAAACCAGGGTGTCTAGCGATCAGACCATTTAAAATTCCCGGGGTTTTCCCGGTCAATTTTTATTCCCCGATCAAGTTAAAAATGTCTTTTTGAGATTTTTGAAAGTGAACATATACATAGAAATGGGAATTTTAACACAATATTCATATTCAAAATTTATTTCGTGAAGAAGATAATTCGACTTTCCCGAAGAAAATTGTCTTTTTGAGATTTTTGAAAGTGAACATATACATAGAAAAGGGAATTTTAACACAATATTCATATTCAAAATTTATTTCGTGAAGAAGATAATTCGACTTTACCGAAGAAAATTGTCTTAACAAAGATTTCCGATTACAGAGTGTATCAACTAGATTCTACTTCGCTAGAGTGTCGTATATCCATTCACGAATACACAGAGATACGACACTCTATAGCGAAGTAGAATATAGTTGATACACTCTGTTTTCGGAAATCTTTGTTAAGACAGTTTTCTTCAGGACAGGCGAATTATTTATTTTCACGTGCCAAACTTATGTTTAATCACAGACTTAAGTGATAAATATTAATCGAAAATACATATTTTAAAACTTTCGTAACACGTAAAATAAATATTTTTAAACAGAATCACAAGTAGTTGCTTAGCCTTTAGAGGGCCGGCAATTTGGGAGGAAACTCGACCTCACAAAATTGGCCCAAAAAGTATCTTATATCATTGATTGATCATAGACAAAGTTTCGATCAGGGGGTGAGCCAATATATTGGCTTTCCGGCCCTCTAAAGGTAAAATGCTATTGAAATCTGAAGAATAAGAAAATAAAATATAAGTATAATCTCGATCATAAATTAAATTCCCGGGATTTTCCCGGTAAAATAAAATTCCCGGATTTCGCCCGATTTCCCGGTCCGCTAGACACCCTGTAAACGACTTGTCCGGATTTCATTCGGGGTTGCTACAAAATTCCAATTTCAAAATTCCCTGACTGTCCCTGATAAAATTTTTCATTTGTCCTACCGTTATCTACCCTTTTAATTAAAATTATAATTAAATAATACAGGGATCACAATGGTTCAGCAGTTCAATTTTAGGAAAAAGAGAGGGTTTCTTTTTGGAGAAAGGGGATTTTAAAAAAAGGAGGGAAGTTTTTTTCTTTTAAAAATACCAAGGAAGTTGTGATTCAACAGAATCTTAAAAAATCTTTAAAAATTTTAGATTCCTGTCTAGAATCTAATAAAACACTCCTCAAATTTCTCAACTTTCAGAATCTTTGGAATGCTCTAGAATTTTTTTAAATACTTAATGACTTTTGGACTTTTCAACAAACTTTTAAAATCTTCTAAAATATTTTTCGTTTTCGATAAACTTGTAGATTCATTTAATCCTTCAAAATTCCAAAAAATTCTCTACAATGTAGATTTTTGAGTGTTTTAGAATCTCGCATAAACTTCCTGATTCATCCAAAATCTTCCATAGAGTTCTAAAATCTTCTAGTCTCTTCCAGACTCTTTTTTGAAGACTCATGAAGTCTACAGAATTTTAAGAAGATTCTGAAAGCAGTCTAGAAGATTCTTTAAGATTATTAGTCCTTTTTGAGAGGGTTCTAAAGGATTCTGAGAATAATGCGCTTGAAGTTCTGAAAGTTCAAATGAATGAATTCTTTATTTGATTTCGTTTTAAACTCAAATTTGTTCTAAAATATTGGTTTAGTAATATAGAAACTAATGTAATGATAAAGAAGCTCATGATATTTCTCTTTATTTTCTAGATTGAACGATATTTGAAGATAAATTTAAGTTATGAAAAAAGTTCGTTCATTTAGTTCAAAACTTCAGGTACATTTCAGAATATTCTTGACGATTCTAGAAGATTTTAGAAGATCATGAAAGAATTCAGAAGATTTTATACGATTTTAGAAGATTCTGGAACATACTAGTATATTTTGTGGAATATTAAAAATTGTTTCAGAATTCTTTAAGATTGTATTAAGAATTCTTTAAGATTAAATAAGATTATTATAGATAAATAAAATTATTTATTTAGCATCCAGAAGGTTCTAAAAGATTATGGAAGACTCTAGAAGAATTTTAATGATTGTAGATTTTAAAAACGTTTAGAATATTTTAGAGAATTTTTACAGGTTACAAATAAGTTTTGAAGATTCTAAAGAATTTGAGAGAATTTTGGTAATTTGGAAATTATAGGATATTTAAGAAAACTAGAAAACATAAAAAGATTTTTTGAATGTCACAAGTTTCTATTTCTCCTACTTCTTGAAAAATTATTCGGAAATTTGAATATAAAAAGGGAAAAAAGGAAGAAAAAGGAATGGAACTATAAAAAAAGTGATTTTAGGAGATTTGGAGAATAAAAGGGGAAAGGGGGAAATAGGGCTGTGATCCCTGATTTTGTAATATTATAATTATATAATTATAAGAAGGGTAAGTTATAATTATAACTATTGGGATATAATTATAATTTGTTGAATCACAAAAATTCCCTGACTCTTTGAAAGTTTTCCCTGACTTTCCCTGACCATTTTTAAATTCCCTGACTTTTCAGAATTCTCTGACCTGTAGCATTTGAAGAAAACTACTAATTTAAATGTAGAGAGATAAGAATTCCAGGACTATGAGTGAAAATCAAGGACTTTTCCAGGTTTTTCTAGGTAAAAAAAGACCCTGTCATTTTAAGAAAACTACTAATTTAAATGTAGAGAGATATGAATTCCAGGACTATGAGTGAAAATCAAGGGCTTTTCTATATTTTCAAGAATTTCCAGGACGCTAAACACCCTGCTTCAAGTATGTTCCTTATTTGAAGTAGGATTTATTTTTAATAAATAAATTTTCCTTTAGGACATAAAATTTGAATTAAATAAATTAATTGTAATTTTATGTCGGGATCTAATTCTTTAGAAAAGACACCGTTGAATAAAGAATCAACATTTCAAAACGTTCTTTTGTATTTTCTTTCCTCTGTTTAAAACTTTTACCCTCTTTTCTTACTTACGTATTTTAATTGCCTAAAAAATGTATCGCACGTGTTCAATTGTTTTATATTTTCGCAGAAGACAAATGCCCTGTGGAATTGACAGTATGTTCGGTTAATTACTTTAATTTTTTTAATTAAAGGAGATAATCTTATTTTTATAGACCCCTTAATTATCAAAATAATTTCTGCAAGTTATGCAAATTCTCCTAAAATTTTTTGACCCTCTAAAAACTTTCAAAATGTAGGTATCTAAAAAGTTGAGAAGACTTTAGTGTTAAAAATGTCAAGGTCCTGAATTTTCGAAAATTCAATCTTTTAATTAAAATTATATATTTGAGTCTAAATGGGATATTAAATTTCTCTTGCAGAATTTTTATAAAAAGAAAGCTTCTTTTTACTTTTAGGAACTGAAACTGAAACACCCTTAAAAAGTATAAACATGAGAAAAGTAATTACAAAACTCGTTAACGATCATCTGAAAATGTTACTTTCCATTTCAGTAATTAACAATTACTGAAAAAAACATTTTTTCATAATTATAATAAATAACACATTTTATTTTACAGTTTTAGAGCTTCAAATACTACTAATTTTCCATTTTGAACTAAAATATACAATTTTATTTGCCAAAAAGGTGAGAATTTGAAGTCCCAAATGTCTTTTACATTTCCATTAATTAATAAAAATTGTGTTTTTGAATGCTATACGTTTCTATTTATGGAAAATATTTATTTTCTTAATATTTATTTTTAAAAACTTAAATGTACTTAAAACTTAACTTAAATAAAACTTAAATATAAATATTTATTTATTCTTGGAAAATTAATCGGAACTTTGAATAAAAAAGGGGAAAAATTCTCAAAAATAGGGATTTTAGGGGTGCTTGAGAAAAACAGGAGAATAGGGGACTGACTGTGATCCCGATTCATTATTGTATTAATTTTAACTTCGTAGTAGAAACTTAATTATAAGAGTTGTCTATTAAGTTGGAGAGTTGTCAATCAGACTCGTGATTGACGTGTATCAATGTCCTTGTCCCTCGAATTGGGTCCCAGATGAATTAAGTACTGCATTGATGTGAGCCTGTGGCCCCTTGTCATTCAAATGCCTATTTCCTGCATCCCATAGAGTATAACGTCATAACGATCTGGTCTACTTTAAAGCTCGCTGACCAGTGATACCCTACTGATTAGCAAGAACCGAGCAAGACGTAGAACGACAATCTGATTTCTTCAGCATCTTGCTTTCAGAATCAGAAGTATCATCGCGATGGAACACCACGCTCGTCTCACCTTGGAGTCGGTGATCGAGTTAATATCGTCGGACGAGCCCGACGTGGAAATTACGAACTTAGACGAAGAGCCAGGATCAGGAAGAGGAGACAATTACACCTCGATGCTTTATCGTGTGCGAGCTAAGGGTCGCAAACAGATTAAAAAAGGAGAATGGATACCCTGGCAGAAGGCGATCATATACAAGGTTCTTCCGCAATCAAAGGCACGTCGTGAAGCCTTCAAGAGTGAATTGCTATTTAGAAACGAGGTGGTTTTTTATACGCACGTGTGGCCTGCTTTGAATAAACTTCAAGAAGATGGAAAGACGGTCTTTCAAGGAGTGGCCAAGATCTACACCGCAAGACCAGATTTCATCGCTATGGAGGATCTCAAAGACAGGGGCTTCAGGATGGCAGATAGGAGAATAGGACTCCAGCTCGAGCGTCTCAAGTTTGTCCTCAAAGCCCTCGCAGGATTTCACGCACTCAGTTTGACTCTCAAGGAGCTAAGGCAAGAAAATTACAAGTTATTATAAAGCTTTAAAATATTCAGATCATATTCAAATCAGATTTTTTAATCATCACTTAAGATTTAACTCATGAACCTGAATTTGATGAAAGTATTCAAAATTTTAAAATCCTCTGAAAGTATTAATATGAAAGCGTTTGAAATTTACAAGATCTGAACTCAGAAAAAAATGTTCATTCAACAAAACTCGTTTGCTTCTCATTATTAGCAAAAAAATGTAGATAATCTTTAGTCTCTTAAAAAATTCAAGTTCCTGTGGAAGATTCAATGTTTCTTCAAAAATCTTGGTTTACAAAAAAACAATTAATAAAACTGCTTCACTTAATTTCGTTTTAAATAAGTGGTCTGATTTAATTTTATGATATTTTGATTTGATAAAAACCTTTTGAAACTAAATTAGAATATTTTTCAAGGTCAGAATTATTTGAGAGGCTGACGAAACCTGAAGAAGGACAAGCAGTACAAGAGGCTCTTTTTCGAGTTGAGAATGAGGATTGGTATCGTCATTATTATCGTGTGGCTGCCAATAATGCTATTGGAATGGTGTCGGAGGGATTGCCTGCGCATATGGAGCACAGAAGAGAAGAAGTGATGGGAAAATTACGTGCCTTTCTAAATGAAGACGTTTTCTTCCGCACTATGTGTGACTTGGCTGCTGCCAAGGGACCACTCACAGTTTTCTGCCACGGAGATTGCTGGACCAATAATTTCCTCTTCCGAGACAATAGCGTTGTTACATCTGAAACAGAGGTGATTTTTATTATTTTATCAGATTACAATATTTTTCAATATGCAAAAATATCCTGTTTCAATTCAATATCTAATTCAATTCTCTAATTAAAAAGTTTCTCAATTTGAGAAACATTTTTTAAATTAAAAAATATTGAATTCCCAGTTTTTCAACTGATGCGATTTCGGATCTTTTTTCTTGAAAAGATCAAAATCAAATTTAATGTTTATATTAAAATATCTCTTTTCGATGCAGGATGTTTACTTAGTTGATTTCCAACTATCTCGAGTTGGATCCCTTGCTCTGGACTTAGCGAATGTTTTGTATTGTTGCACGAGCGGTGAAGTTAGAAAAAATCACATGGTACAGTTGCTGCAACATTATCATAGTCATTTAATGTTGGCTTTGCACACTTTAAATCCTCAAGATCCACCGAGCGATCCAGCTGCAATGTGGGAATTGTGAGTAAAACGTTTTGAGACTAGGCCAAAAAATGTTACTCTTTAAAATCGTTCAATTAAAAAGAATCTTACAGAAATTTCAGAATCAAGCTCAAAATTAATCAATCTTTATCTTGATTTATAAGAAAAAATATATAATTGTTTATTTAAAGATAGTTATTTAGTTGTTTTTTTCCTTTATTTTAGATAGAAATTGTAATTTTCATTTATTATTAATAGCTCACGTTGTTCCTTAAAAGATTCTTTAAAATTCTATTTGACACGTTTTCAATAAAATTTGTTATTTGAAATATTGTTGAATTTGCAAGATGAAAAACTCCATGATTCAAAAATAAAATAATTTTAATAAAAACGTACCAAACAAAATTTTTTCTAAGCAGAAGAAAACACAAGAAAATCAAAATAATTATTTTTAAATCAACAATTGTAGACCAACTTCGCTAAAAATAACTTTGCGTATATTTTGAGCTGACTGTAAGACGTAAAGTAATTAAAATAATAATAATAGTCCAGTCAAGTTGTCATTTAACACCGTATTAACTCATGGGCGCATTTTTTTTTTTTGCTTAAACACTTCAGTTTGGGTCACTTATATACCATCTGGTTATATACCATACAAAAAATAATGTCCTAGCACCAATACTTTCCGAGATACAGCGTTTCGAAAAACCCTGTTTTTTTCGATTTTTTTCCAAAAATCGCTACTTTTAAAAAAACCATCTAGACTATTTCTGCAATCCTGACGTAAAAATTGCATAAGTATAAATGATAGAGGACTCAATTCTGAGAAATTAAAAAAAACATGGTTCTAACTTAAATAGGTTAAAAGTTATGACCTCTCAAGCTGACCCTCTCTGTCTTTTGTGAGTCAAACGTATGAAAAATGTAATTTCAGTCATGTTTTGACTAATACGATAAAATATAATGCACTAAATGATTAATAATGATCAACTAAACATTTTTTATAAATAAACTAATAATTATTTTAATTAATTAATTTTTCATTTTTTGCACATTTTTCATTCGTTTTTTCGTAGAAATTAATTCAAAATGGTTTATTCGTCACTTTTCATGAGTAATAAAACATATTTATAAATAAATAGATTTTATTAAAAATTAAGTTTTCACTTTTTCAGCATTTACGACTACTTCTGTCTCCTAAATTAATTAAAAATACATAAGTATTCATTATTTATAAATAAAACAAAATATTATTTTTTAAGCAATGAATGTTAAGACTGAGTTTCTTTTCTCATAATTATTCCATTGTTTTTAGAAGGAACGGAAGCTTAAAATTATTACACCTTAAAATTAAGTTAACTTAAATTCAACAAAATTTGTCTGATTTTAAGAAAATCGTTCTGAATTAATTCCAGAACTTTATTATCCATGGATAATAATAAAGTTCTGGAATTCATCCATTGAGGTCTTATAAATTCAGAACGATTTCCTTAAAACTATACAAATTTTGCTGAATTTAAGTTAATTTAATTTTAAGGTGTAATAATTTTAAGGATTCGTTTTTACTGTGCACCTTCCGCTCCTTCTAAAAGCAATGGAATAATTATGAGTAAAGGGACTCAGTGTTAACATTTATTGCTTAAAAATAGTATTTGGATTTACTTATAAATAACGAATACTTACCTATTTTCAATTAATTTAGGAGACAAAAGTAGTCGCAAATGCTGAAAAAGTGAAAACTTAATTCTTAATAACATCTATTTGTTTATAAATATGTTTTATTATTCATGAAGTGTTCAAATCAATCATTTTGAATTAATTTCTGCGAAAAAAAATGAAAAATGTACAAAAAATGAAAAATTATTTTGTAAAAAAATTTATTTATTTAAATAATTATTACTTTATTTATAAGAAATGTTTAATTGATCATTATTAATCATTCAGTGCATTATATTTTATTGTATTAGTCAAAACATGACTGAAATTACGTTTTTCAGTACGTTTGACTCACAAAACACAGAAAGGATCAACTTTGAGAGGTCATAACTTTTGACCTATTTAAGTTAGAACCACGTTTTTTTTAAATTTCTCAGAATTGAGTTCTCTTTCATTTATCCTTCTGTAATTTTCACGTCAAGATTGAAGAAATAATCAAGAAGACGTGTTTTCCATTTTTGGAGAAAAACAGTGAAAAAACATAAAGTTTCAAAAATTCATAACTCCGAAGTTTATGAAGATAGAATATTGTTTTCTTTTCAATTAACGTGGAATTTTATGTACTTTTAGTTTTCCTCGGCAGCATAAACGAAGATTTATTAGGGAACGCTCTAGTTCACAAAAACTAAACCCATGATTTTTGGTCATAAAAACAGGCAAATGATGTCATCTTTGAGAGGTCGTAGCTCGCGATCTATTTGACCTAGAGGGTTGTTGTTTATCTTAAATTAAAGATAATTACGTCTACTTTAAGTCTATTTTTGGCGTAGGTCAATCGATTATACAAATTCCAGATGGTTTTTGAAAAGTAGCGATTTTCGGGCAAAAATCGAAAAAAATAGGGTTTTTCGAAACGCTGTATCTCGGAAAGTATTGGTGCTAGGACATTATTTTTTCACCAAATCTCTCAGAATTTTGTCTACTTTCTTTCCTCTCTCAACTTTTTTTTCGTTAAAATCCATAGGGGAGCAACAATCCACACATATGTGATTTTTGGCACCTTTCTAAAAAAATATACCCGGGTTCTGGACCGAAATTCTTGTCACAAAACCAGATAGTATATAAGTGACCCAAACAGTGTGTCTAGCGATCAGGTCATTTAAAATTTTCGGATTTTTCTCGGTCAATTTTTTTCTCCCCGATCAAGTTAAAAATGTCTTTTTGTGATTTTTAAAAGTGAATGTATACATAGAAATGGGAATTTTAACATAATATACATATATAAAATTGACATCGTAAGGAAAATAACTATTTATTTACACGTGCCAAACTTATCTTTAATCGCAAACTGAAGTGATAAATATTAATCAAAAGTTCATATTTTAAAACTTTCGTAATTCGTAAAATAAATCTTTTTTAAATTATGCAGTCAGAATCACAAATATTTGCTTAAATGCTATTAAAATCTGAAGAATAAAAAAAATAAAATATAAGTTTTGTCCCGATCCTAAATAAAATTCCCGAGTTTTTCCCCGGTAAAATAAAATTCCCGGGATTTTCCCGGTAAAATAAAATTCCCGGGGTTTTCCCCGATTTCCCAGTCCCCTAGACACCCTGCCCAAATTGAAGCGACGAAGCAAAAAAAATGCGCTCGTGAGTTAATACGGGATTTCGCCTCTTTTTCCGACAATTTGGCTGGACTATAAATAGAAAATAGTAATACTAAAAAAGTAATAAAAATAAAAAGTAAGCACAAATCGTAAGATAATAAATAGTATAATAAAAACGTCTCACCACAGATTGAATGAAGAAATGCGAAGATGTGGACGTTTCGGTTTGGGCTTAGCACTGGATATTCTTCCCATCAGTACATGTGAAAGTGATCAAGCACCAGATTTGTACGAAGGTGGAGAAGAAAATAAAGACGGACGCAACACTCGTGCACCACCACCAGGAGGAGCAGAATGTACTAGACTTATGACCGAACTTGTCTTAGAACTAATAGAAAATCTTGCGCTTTAGACCTAAAATCTCAAAAATAGTTCTAAAAATGAATTATCGTTGCTCTTTCAATAAAACTTTCACTTCGAGTTAAGTAAAAAATAAAAATGCTCAAATGAAGCATTCAATATTTTGTCAGTCGACAAGATATATGAAAGAAAATCGCTTCATTATAGAAGCGAGTAGATTTGGACTCGAATCAAGATTCCAGTATAAACTACTATTTTACCCAGTTATTGACAATTAATGTATCACATATACACAATATATTGTATATTTTACATGATCGTAAGTCGATTACAATGCGACGAATTATACTGTAAATACAAATTCCAAGAATACATACGAAAATCGGCATAGTGAAATAACATTGTTTGAAAACAAAGTTTTCGAATTTTAGCGATTTACTCATAAATTCCTGTTTCTTAAATTGTATTTGTAACACTCTCTCTGCTGTGAATTAGAAAAAACCTAATGTCAGTATTTGAAGGGTTTTTTTGAAATCCTACTTTAATCGAAGCGAATAAAATCCAATTAATATTCCTCTTAATGCTTATGCACGCTCACTCGACATCCAACTGACGTATTCTCAGAGCACGCCGTTCATTCTCATTGAAGCGTTACCCAACAGTATCAATGCTGCCTATCAATTAATAAATGTCCCTCCCGAGTCTCTTGAATCTAAAGACATAAATTAATACGAATATACCTCACGTGTTTAGTCACTTTCACTCGATAGATTACGCCTGCTGTGGAGGAGTGTGAGGCGGCGGTTGCTGAGCAGTTGCCTGTGGACTCGGCGGTTGTTGCTGCTGTTGTATGAGGTGTTGATTTTGCTGTTGCTGCTGCTCTTGTGCTAACCTCTGGTGTGCCTGTTGCCTGGCTCGGAATTCCGCCGCTTTCAGTTGTTCTAGATGAAATTGTTGCCTCTCGGTGATAAGTTGTTGTCGCTGATATTCGAGACCTTCGCGTTCACGCTCCATCGTCGTTTCAAGTTCCTCAAAGTGACGCAATTTTATCTCTAGTTTCTTCATTTGAGTCTCAACAAGCAAAGCAACCAAGGATTTTATTTTCCTTTCCTCGACAGCTGCCAAGTGCTTTGCTTTCACAGCAGCGGCTGCCAACGCTGCAGCTGCCGCCGATTGCAGTTGTGCGTCCTTCACGACCTGATAAACGACAAAATAAAATTACAATTTGAATACAATATTTTGATTATTTTTTCAAAACTGAAATTTTTTATAAGATTTAAACCTACTTTGTCTTTCTTCTCCTTCGCTTCACCATCTTCGCCATCAACCTTGCCTTTTTGATCTTCCTCGTTTTCTTTGGAATCCATTTCCATCTTTTCTGGTTGATCCCTTTCATTCTCAGGAGTTTCTTCCTTCTTTACAGCTATCGCGGAAGATTGTTCGCTCTCTAAAACTTCCTTGGGTTTCTCGGTCGACTCTTCTTTCTTGCCTTCTGGTGCTGGATGTGGAGAAGTAGCTGGTGTGGCATTCGCTTGACCTGAGGAAGGAGCGGATGAGTCCTCAGGAGGTTCTGGTGGTCCTGTTCCAGCGATTCCTGATTGAGCGAGGCCTGCGGCTGGATCAAATTTGCCTGAAAAACAATTAAAAATTGATCCAAATGCATATTTAGTTAATCAATTAATTATGCGGTGTAGAAGATTAAACACACCATCAGAATTAGCGCTCGCCTGCACGTTTCTCAAATGCTGATCCAACAAAGCCGCTGGAACCTGGTCCTTAATAGCCGCGAACTCCTCCATTGCAGCTTTTGCAGCGCTGGCTGCAACTCTCGGATCCACCACAGAAGCCAAGAAAGCGACGGTACTCATGACAGGGTTACCAGCTTTCGAGAAAGGAATTGGCTGGTAACCTAAAGGTCCCAAACCTTCTGGACCTCCTTCTTCCAGGTAAGGATCTTCAATCGGAAGTCGAAGGAAATGCAGAATGCATTCATCCTGCGTCCTTGAGCCAACGTGTTCACATACCTTATTCCAGTCATCCTTGTGAAGCTCCAATCCTTCCAGCAGTAAAAGCGTCTCCTGTTCCGTCCAATCTCGAGTTGCACTCGACGCCTGTTTGTTTTTCAGAACTGTCGGTTTTCGAGAATACTGATCGACCTTCAAACCAAAGTTGGTCATAGCACCGACAGGTGGTTTCTCATCTGCTGCAACTCCAAGAGGAGTGGCAGGCTTCTTTTCCAGATCGAGCAGTGTTTTCGCTGCGGATGGCTGTGGAGTTTTAGGTGGATTAGGATTGACAGGTGCCAAGCCTGATGGAGTATCCGAGAGAACGTGGAAGTGAGACGTTGGAGGTGGACCCATTGGCGTTGGCCTTGATTCTGCGTCCACTTGGTAATTAACTAGACCCCACTGCTCTAGGAAAGCGTGGACCCGCATTATCGCGCAGACATCGCCAGCCAAATTTCGTCTGGAAAATAGAAACACAGTAACTATAGGACAAATTCATTTCTGGAAATTTATTATGGAATAATATTTTAACCAGGGTATCTAGCGTTTCTCCTTAAAAAAATTCCAAGACTTTTCCAGGTTTTCCAGCTAAAAAATAAATTTTTCCAGGTATCATTTTTTAATTATTACCATAAAATTTCATGGAAAAACTCTTTTTTTCTTGAACCTGTATGATGGAAATAACTTACACAACTAAATGAACCATATAAAATGTATCTTATACGATTCATGAAATTCTTGAGTTTAGCTAACTGTATTTACCTGTATAAGCTCAAAAAACTATTTTTAAAGGAAATACTCTCTAAGAAGAATTAGTAGTTTCCTACTAATAAGTTGTTTATCAATTGCTTTAGTAAGCGTTTCTACTAATCTTTAATAAAAAATTACTATTTTTAAGTAAAAAACTATAAATTCATTTAGTAAACTGAATGAATAAATTTATTTAGTACACTAAATGAATTTATTAGTAAGCCTTACTAAGTGAATATGTAGTTTCTACAAGATTTTTATTAAAGCAATTGATAAACGACTTCTGATTTCATTCCCGGTTGCTACAGAATTCCAATTTCTAAATTCCCTGACTTTCCCTGACCAATTTTTAATTTTTCCTTACCGTTGTTTGCCGTAATAATTAAAATTATAATTATATAATACAGGGATCAGTGGTTCAGCAGTTCAATTTTAGGGAAAATAGGGTATTTTGAAAAAAGGAGGGAAGTTTTTTTTTATTAAAAATACCAAGGAAGCTGAAATTTTCCAGAATCTTAAAAAATCCTCAAAAATCTTAGATTCCTGTCTAGAATCTAATAAAACACTCCTCAAATTTCTAAACTTTCAGAATATTTCGAATGCTATACAATTTTCTAAAATCCTTCTCGAATTTTGGACTTTTCAACCAACTTTTAAAATCTTCTAGAATATTTTTAGTTTTCCATAAACTTGTAAATTCATTTAATTTTTTAAAATTCAAAAAAAATTTCTGCAATCTAGATTTTTCAGTGTTTTAGAATCTCCCAGAGACTTCCTGGTTCTTCAAAAATCTTCCATAGAATTCTAAAATTTTCTAGTCTCTTCCAGACTTTTTTTTGAAGACTCAAAAAGTCTACAGAATTTTAGGAGGTTCTTTAAGATTGTTATAAGATTATTATAGATAAATAAAATTATTTATTTAAAATCCAGAAAGTTCTAAAAGATCATGGAAAAATTAAGAAGAATCTAAATGATTGTAGATTTTAAAACAGTCTAGAATATTTTGGAGAATTTTTACAGATTTCAGATGAGTTTTGAAGATTCTAAAGAATTTGGAAGAATTTCGGTAATCTTTTGTAGACTTCGGAGGATTCTAAAAGATCAAGGTGTCTGGCGATCAGGTCATTTGAAATTCCCGGTTTTTTCCCGACCAAATTTTTCATTTTCCCGACCAATTTTAGATTTTTTATTTACAATTCAGACTTTATCAATACTAAGAGATGTTATTAATTGGACCTTCCACACGAAAAAAATACATATAAAATTGACAAAAGGTCGAAACTGAAGAATATGAATATAAACGTATATATTATCCCTCGTATTATCGTAGATAACTTTTAATTTCTCAGGAAATAAACACATTATCATTTTTTCCCTATCTTAAGCATTAAATTACACACTTTTTAAAAACATTTTTGCAAAAATAAAAATTAATGTTCATTTTTATTTTCGTAATTTATTTTTTACCCCTTTCAAATATCCATAAATAAAGGGGAAATAAGTAGATTTTACCATTAAATTAAAAAATTCTCGATCAGAGATAAAATTCCCTGGGTTTTCCCGGTGAAGCCAGATTCCCGGGTTTCTCCCGGTTTTTCCCGATTTCCCGGTCTGCTAGACACCCTGAAGATTCTGTAGAAAATTCTAGAATGTTACGGAAGTATTCAGCAAATTTTAGAAGATTCTGGAAAGTACTGAAAAATTTTGGGATATTATTTTATAAGATTATTGTAGGAGAACCCAGAAGATTCTAAAAGAGTCTCAAATATTTTCGAGAATTTTCAAGGATTTTAAATCAATTTCAAATGCTCTGGAGGACTTCAAGAGATTTTAGTAGACTTTCATAGATTTTAAAAATTTGGAAATTATCGAATATTTAAGAAAACATCACAAGAGTTTTTGAATGTCACAAGTTTCTATTTCTCATAATTCTTGGACAATTATTCGGAAATTTGAATATAAAAAGGGGAAAAGGGGAGAAAAAGGAATGAAACTACAAAAAAAGTGATTTTAGGAGATTTGCAGAATAAAAGGGGAAAGGAGGAAAAAAGGGGAATCGGGGACTCACTGTGATCCCTGATTTTTTAATATTATAATTGTATAATTATAAAAATGGTTGTTATAATCATAACTATTAAGGTATAATTATAATTTGTTAAATCAAAAAATTCCCTGACTCTTTGGAAGTTTTCCCTGACTATTTTTAAATCCCCTGACTTTCCAGAATTCTCTGACCTGATGTAGCAAATCTGTCATTTGAAGAAAACGACTCTTTTAAATTTAGAGTGATAAGAATTCCAGGAATTCCACAAATTCAAAGACTTTTCTAGGTTTTTCTAGGAAAAAAAATTAAAGGACTTTTCCAGGTTTTCAAGGATTTTCAGGACGCTAGACATTGTTTTAACAGATTTAGAACCAACCTGCATGCTGTCGATGTTATGTACTCGGTAGGATTCAACCTATAAGTATCAATCATGAAATTTCGGTATGCGAGATAAATTTCGGGAGTTTTGGACTTGTTCTTCCCATTGAAGAATTCGTAGAGAGCTCTTTTCTCGATAGTATGAATCGAATTGTAATCAAACCAAGCCGAGTAGCTGGGCACAACGATATGATGAGTTTGTTCTGTGACGTTGTCTTCAGGTTCGTCGCTTTTGCTTCCCTCGCCTCGCTCTTTGCTCGATCCTCTTTCCTCTCGATCTTGAGCACTATGTGCGCTATTTTTGTCACCTTCAGAAGGTTCATCGAGGTCAGCCATGTTTCCTGACTTCAGAGGCTGGAGTTCGTTGTCCTGTTTCTTGTTCGTCGAGGCATTACTGCCAGCTGTAGAGCCCGGACCTGAGATTGATGAATTTGTGGCACTGGCGACGACTTCAACTATTCGGGGCTCGGCGGGAGGATCTTCCATACCTTGGGTTAGATCTTCTTCCTCATCTCCACCTCCGCGAGTTTTTTTCACCGCCGCTGAAACCGATGTCGTACCTTGCACACCTGAAGGTGCTCGACCACTGAAACGTTAGTTATAATTTCAAATTCGTATCGCTAATTTATATAGTTAAATTCATATAAAATAAAACTGTTGGGAAAATATAGTTGACGTACCTTTTGCGTTTGCCTAATTTTGGTGGAGGTGTAGGCGACCTCTTCCTCTTTGGTTTCTTGGAACCAGTTGGAGGATGAGATGGTTGAGACATTAGGTCTTCCACGGAGAGTCGGTATTTGTGCACTTTCTTTTGTCCATTGTCGTCAACTTCGTAATCTTCCTCGTTCATCCATTCATTGTATTGATCCAAGTCTAAAGCCCATGTAGCGGATACTTTGTATGTCGTTCTGGAAAATCAAGCCAATTGTAAATTCGAATTATTACAAATATTTTACTATGTAGCAGAGAAAATTCAATATTCTACCTTGGATTTGGGTTTCCAAAATTTCCTTCGGGATAGTCCCAGGGAAGATCTAGATTGGTCCAGGAGTCGTAGCTATCAGGGAAATAATACCAATGGAGCAGTACAGAGCGATCACGTCGCATGAACGGTCGTGCGTATTCTTCTTCAAGAGGATCAACGGGTGGATAAATAACGTGAGTTGCGTCTGCTTCATTCTCAGCGATTGTGCCCTGATGTCGACGAACTATGTCCTTTACTTTGGTAGCCGTCGCCTTGTCAACATCAGATCTTACGAATATGTTTGGTAATGTAAAGCATCTATTTTGAACTAAGGCACGTTCCGATGCCGTTAGCATATCTATCAAAAGATTCATCCGAGTGCCCGACTATAAAAAATTGGTGAATTTAAGGACGAAAAGTAGAGAGGGGAAAATTAAAAGAAAGAAAGAAGTTTAGATACCTTTCCAACCGGGAAATCGAAACGTCGCCATCCATTTTCTTGCTTAAACTTGTATGCTGTTGCTAATATGTGACACAGACCACCGCCTGGTTTAAAATCGAGGAAGCATTTCATCTGAAAATATACTTCGTTAATGACACATTTGCATAAATTATCATCTTATTTTTAAAAAAGCAGAGTTAATTCCTTATAACGTACAGGAATTCTGGTCATCTGTGGTTTGGAAACATTTTTGCCAAGATTGTCTTCTTGGAACTGAAGCAGTTGAATCACCAAAGTAGCCAAGGTTTTGTTTGTAGGAGGTTCAGTTTGCACATACTGAAATTGTTTAAATTATTATGTTACGTGTGTATGAACTACGAATCAAAAAGCTAATTCTCAAAATCACTTCATCTTTACAGAAACCTATTATAAACGAAGTTTTTTAAAACCTCTGACTGTGAAATTTCAACCCCCACTCCACAATCGAATTTACTAAGAAAAACTGAAGGTAAATTATCCTTAATTCAAAATAAAACATGACCGAATTTAAACAGCATAATCGAAACGCTTTCAAACAAGAAAAATCACTTGAAAGGAGATTATTATTAATAAATAATCGATTTCCAGGATAGCTAAGCAACACACACATTGATATTTACTGTGCTCCAAAATTCTAGGTTATACATTATTGGGATGTAAATAAGACAATCTAGATTCGATCCTCAGTCTTCAAAAGTACATCAGTTATTAAAATAAGATTTTTTCTACACAAAAATAGTAAAAAATAGTCTGCATTCGTGCTGAAAAGTAGGAAAAAAGCCTTGGCAAAATACGTCAAATAGACGCCGGGTTATAGACTCACCTTCTTGCAGTTTTTTAGGAGCCACTGTTTGACTCCATCCAGCAATGTAAGGATCTCCGCACTCTCAAAAAATTTCAGATTTGGACCTCCGTCCTTCTTTGGACCCAACGAGAGCATCTCGAATGGAAAATATCCTTAATAACCGTGGAAACTCCAAAGAAACAACGCTGTGAAAACCACAAACATCACAGATCACACCACCACATGTACGCTCACAAATCCAACCAAACCGCCCGCCAATCAAGTGTTGTATTAAGTCCTTTTTTCAACTCGCGACTCTCCGAGGACAAAGATGGATTCCAACGTCACGCCCTTTCATTTTCCCAAAAGCATTTTTTAAAACAAGAACAGGATGAAACGGAGTAAAGCTTCCTAAATATCTATCACTTTTTAGCATCAACCCATAAAACAATTTTTTATTGGCATCTGTAGACGAAATGTAAAAAAGAGTTTTCATGGAAAGAATTATTAAGCAGCGGGAAAATTCGAAATTTTAGGGCGAATTATGAATTACCTAATTATAAAGTAAATTGATATGAGTGTAATATACATAAAAATAATTTTACCATTATCTTCTCAGAAAATGCAATTATGTTTTTAAATATCAAGTCACTTTTAATTTCTCAATAGAGAAATAGCAGAAATATAGATTCGAATTTTTAGGTTATGTCGGACTAAACTAATGAAATGTATAACTTGCAGAAGAAAAGCTTATTTTAACGCTAATTTTTTGGTAAGTAGTTTTTAGAAATATAATAAAATATCGAAGAAATGAAAAGTGATGAAAGTTTTATATTTCGCGTATTATGAAGCGGAAATATGAAACAAGATGGTCGCAGGAAGTAGACGTCATCAGTGCCACTGCCAACTAACGAGCTCGTTACGAGCTACACTTTTCAACGGGGAAAAGTAACTTTTCTCCGTTTCTTCAGATTCTCGCCAAGTTTTCCACACTAAGTACGTCATTCAGTGAGACGCAATTTTTATTTACAGTTACGCGGAGTGTCAGATTTTTCCTGAATTTCGTAAAACAGAAGAATTTCCCTTCTGGTGCGTGAGACAAGTACTGTTATTTTTGGACCACCTGATCTGTTCGATGCTTTGATAAATTTTTAGCAGTTGCATCTTTTGATTATTCATCTTGCCAGGATTATTTTAACTTAGAATAAAAATCGTATCGACTCATGCGTTTGTTCTCAAGCGCAACGTACTTTGACGTACGTTGACACATGTGTACCTTGCTCCGCGTTCAAGGCTACCATATATCACAAAATTAGAGTTTTCGTTGTCAGTTGAAATCACGTAGTCTACTGATTATATATGCCACGACTTCACAGCTTTTCTTATTTGCAGAGTCACCCAAAAGGTAGCAGACAGTAAGCTTCACGAACAGAAATTAACGAATATGTTTATTTGGGATTGGTTCACTGGAGTCTTGGGTTATCTCGGTAAGTGTTACTCTAAAGTTACTTTTTCTTATTCCAAAGATTTATATGAACCATTTTTTGCTTCCTCAGGATCAGAGTTAGATTTTACTCTAAAAACTTTCTCTTTGGTGTCTTATAGTGGCTGCATCAACAGATTGTATTTTATTCCCTCAAGTTTTTTTGTTTAATAATTGCAAGTATTTTTTTATATCATTTTAACCAGATATTTGTAAATATGGTTGTATCTGGTACAGCAATTGTTTCTACTCATGAAAATTGAAAACCTTAGGAATAAAAGGATTTTTGCTATTAAATATTATTATAAGAAAAGGTTTAATATCAGCTGATTTGTTAAACAAGTCGAGTAATTTCCCTGGTCGAAATTCAATCAAGAATTGGAAAATACTGTTTCTTCACTATTCACTGATGAAAACTTGAGTTCTCTAGGTATACCGATATGCGTTTGTCGTGGAAAATTTGCCATTCTTGGTTTACCCTATTCGGGTCGTCATTCCCTCTTAAATGTGGCTGCAGAAGAAAATCTTCTAGATCCTGTTGAGATCTCTGTTGAAAGTAAGTGAGTTTGAAGCTTGTGCATGATGTTGTTTCAATTTCAGGGTTATGGAAGAAAAGTGGGAAGCTCCTGTTTCTTGGCCTGGATAACGCAGGCAAAACAACGCTACTACACATGCTCAAAGATGACCGACTAGCTCAACATGTACCTACGTTGCACCCAAGTAACTAACTTATATTAACAACCTTTATTCTTTAAATTCAAACTCAAAAAAGAATAAGTCAACCTGGAAGAGACGCTATTAGTTTACTTTAATAAAAGAAGCAAAACGAAGTTAGAATATCAGTAGAAAAGGCCTAGCAGGGTTTGCAAACATATTCTTTAATGTATTGAATGTAATTGTACATTAACAGAAAACATTCCCTTTTCGTTATGTGATGTTAAAATTGACAAATATGATCTATTCTCAATGTTAATTATTTAATAATTTACACTTTTAAGTGTTCTTTAATCTCGTGAATCCAGTATTTTTGAATGTTGACTAAATACCGAGGGGTACATAACTTCAAATTTTGGTGTACATCGATTGCATGATTGCAATAGATTGCAGGTGATTGCAAGTGATTGCACTAATTACAGATGAGTTCAAGTGATTGCACGGTGAATTTCGAGCGATTACCGATGATTTTAAGTGGTTAAAAGGATAGAATGATAAATTCTGACAGATTGCAGCTGATTTCCGAGAGTTTGCGGGTGATTTCAGGTGAATTGAATCTGAATTCAGAGCGATTTCAGTGATTTCAGATGAACACAAGCTGAATGCAAGTGAATGAAAATCATTATTTGTTATTATTGTTATTTGTTATTTATTAGTTTATAAAAAACATTTTTTTAAAAAGATTTAGGAATTTTGAAAAAAATTCAAACAAACTGAAATCCTTATCGATGTGACGTCCCGAGCTCATATGTCCTTAAATAATTAGGTGTAGGGTTGCAGAAAGTTATAAGGAATTCCTTCTATGCTTATTTTCCTATAATAATTTTATCCTAATTATTTATACCATTTTATTCTAATTTCGTATGTATGTTAAGTACGTATGTTCAGTGTGTGTGTATTCTTTTTGATTATTTGTGATAGTCTGCTACTTTGTCATTTTATATTTTATTACTTCATTGTTCATTATCGATATTTAGATTCCGATTTAACTTTGTTTGAAATGCTTGAGAAGAGTTTTATAGGAACTTTCGGGACGTTTTGAGGATTTGCCCATACACTTAAAGTTATTGCTGGTTTTTTCCAAACCTTTATCCATTCGTGTCTCTTAGCTATACAGCAGGTCTGTCCAAGTAGGAGCGCGCCATCCCAAAACAGATGTTTCGCCATCCCTTCCAATGCTAACTGCTAAGCCAAGTCTGCCATCTCCGACCACCTTAGCTGAAGAAGCAGCGTTGGAAGGGAAGGCGAAACATCTGTTTTGGGATAGCGCGCTCCTACTTGGACAGGCCTGCCGTACAGCATACAATATATAATTCCAAGATGGGGATTGTTACTTTCAATCTGCTGAACATCTGGTCACTCAAGTAAACACCTTTGCCAAACAATGGCATCTTTGCAGTTTCAATAATTGATATCCGCCGTGAAAGAACGGATTAAGCTGGACTCGATTTTTCAGTCCCAAAAGGATGTCATCTCAATTGCCTATGTTCACCGAAATAGCACCCTTTCCATAAATAATGGATCATTACTGCCATTAGGGTTTTCCCATGGATCTAAGATGCTAAGAGTTTTCACTCTTAGCACGTGGCGTCCGCTTTCCTCCTACCCTTTTCTTTCACCCACACCTCAAGAAACCCTACCCTCTGGGCCAGCAGACTTCGAGTGGGGTAGAAGCCCTCTAACGTCACAAAGGACTGATTGCGAACTTTCTCAAGCTAGAGTACTTCAGTTCCGATTTAACCTTTATTTCGAATCATCTCTCTGGCTTGGAGATCTGCCTTCCCGTGCGTTGCAACCTATTTGTGATTCAGCAATCTCCACGGCCTGAAAACGCATTTTCCGGTTACACTCATCTCGCGTAACTGTGCCGGCCTCGGCGGTGGGCTTCACAGGAATGGGTGCTATTAAAATCCAGTTTGAACCGCATTTAAAGTATAGACCGTCAAGGGATGCCCAGGGGGGGGGGGAGACAGAAGCAGTCAAGCGTGAACAACTGGTACAAGAATGAGCGGCATAGTTACGCGAAATTAGTGTAATTGTTTAATTTACCCTCAGTTGTGTTGTCGCGGGAAGGACGGATTCTCCCGCCGCCTTATATTTTGTTTGAAACTTTTAAATTCATTTTAACTTATTACAATTTTATATTCGTTTTGAATGTGTCTGTCCATAATGTACCAGCCTTTGTTAATTAATTTTATTAATTCTTTAATGTTATTCACGGCATTGCAAAGCCGTTCCGTATTATCGAAATTTTTTTTGTTATTATTTTGCATCTACTAGTATTGCAGTATATTATTATTTTTTTTTAACGGAAAAAAATTTTTCAGTGGCGTTTGGAAGGTTTTGATCAAAGTCGTTTTTTGATAATTTTTTTCTCGGAAATGGTTGTATATTTTTAATATTTCTTTTCACAATTCATTACGGCTTAGTGAGGACTAGAAATAGTTTTTGTGTTTTTGGCTTAAAATCAAAATCACAAAAGTAACACAGTTTTTTGTCTCTCTTGAAAAATTTTGGTTTGGCATTTGAGAATTTCTGACATGGCACCCTACATTTATATGGCATACAGGGTGTCCACGCCGGAGCTTCCCAAAAAGTATGCAACCCATCTTACACACCAATGCTATTCTTATGGCCATGTATGCCGGGTTGCATACTTTTTGGTAAGCCTCAGCGTGAACACCCTGTATATTAGAAAATTTATATGAAAATCGAGATGAAAATTTAAAGAATTTATTAAAAATTTCAAAATACACTCAGAGCAATGGTGGAAACTTCAAGTCGGAGTTTTGAATATTTTAAAGGAAAACTTTTTATCAACGAAAACTTTCGTGTATTTAACAAACGCTTATTAATGTTATGGATAATATTTCCTGTAAGTTTAAAATTTAAAAAGATTACCTACTAGTATATCTACTAGTCTTTTTCAATTTTAAACTATTTTATACTTTATTTAAATGATATTTTTTAAGGTATAGTACATTATTCGCCAAGTTTAAACGCAAATTTTGGCGAGAGCTTAGTTTAAATTACGAGGCGAAGCCGAGGGATTTAATCGCTCGAGCCAAAATTTTCGTTTG